>NW_018924243.1:89381-101398 GCF_002207925.1 Prunus avium | reverse complement strand
TAGACCCTCCGCTGGAACCTACTCTCGGTCGAAAACCTCCATGACTGCGGCCACTAGATGATCCCGAACTGAAACTGCCCCCTTTTGATGACCCCTAACTGGGACCACCCTACCCAGTGTAGTAATTCTTAGGAAGATACACATCCTTCACTGGGCCATATCGCTCAAATGGGATCCTAAGATCTTCAGGCCTGCAAAAACTTAGATAAACCATAAATTATTTTGTAAAAGATAATTATAACAACAAGAAGCTTACAGGTATAGTTGTGGAAAAATTGATGTATCCGTAATTTGTGGTTAAAAGGACTCACCATAATCATAATATACTCAATTTGTTGAAGGATTATTTCTATATTCATGTAAAATCTAGTTATTGTTATATAAAATACTGGTGTCAGAACTACGAACATATGTGTATATTATAAAACACAAACACAAACACACAGAGAAACATTCACTCCTCTGTACACATTTCATCCGCATAAATAGAAAATTATAGCATGAACAATTACAAAAACAAAACCAATAATTCATTACTAGCACCCAAATTTAGTCCCACATTTGAAGAATAAACTACATAAACATATATAGCCAACAAGATAACTAATCCTGAATAAACAAAACAAAATACACATAAATACGAAAATATATATAAACATATGTGCACACAAATGCATTCATAGGGAAGGAAAGAGAGACCTGGCATCGAGAGGAAGATTTCGAACGAGCAGGCCAGAAGGAGCGGGTGAGCGACGGTCTCTGTAAGACCTGCTTTCACGGTAGCGATCACGAGGGTCGTCGTCGTATCGCTTGCGTCCACGTGGCGGAGTCCGGCTGCGTCGACGAGGGCTGTAGCTTCTGCTTCGGCTTCTGTACCTGGCCATTGCTGCAGCTAGGGTTTGAACCCCAAGCAAGCACGCAAAACCCTAACCCTAACCCTAGCCCCTAGTGAGAGAGGAGGAAACGAAGGAGCAAAGCAAGCGCTTGCTGTTTTGAGTTGTGTGTGTGGGTTTCGAAGTTTCGGATTTGGAGGGACGAATAGCGTGCGGTGCACATACCGACTTAATGATGAGCGCTCTTCAATGACCCTTTTTTTTTTTTTTTTTTTTAATATTTTTTTATAGATTATAATTAGTAATAGTAAGCTTGCCCAATTATAAATCCAAAGGCCCAACCCAACCCAAACCTTTTATTTTTCTTTTTTGTTTGGGGGTTTTGGTTTTGATATGAACCCAATCAATTTTAATTGGTACTAGTATTAAGCTGGCCCAATCAATTTTAGATAATTAATAGTTGTGTTTCATAAAAATAGGACTCATAATCTGATTTTGTTTTAAATTTTAAATTTTTTTAATATAAAAAAGAGTGAATTTACCATATTATCCTCATTTAATGAATCATTTCAATTCTTAATGTTTCCATTAACCAATGGCATACTAAACACAAAGACCTTCATCTTCTTCTCAAAAAATAGGAGCTTTCTTCATCTTTTCCCCTCACTATTTAGTTTAGATATATGTTTTTTTCTATAGTTTGTAGTAGGAAGATAGTGGGGTGGGGGGGGCTGGGGGGTTTAGGCCAAAAAATCGTTTCCAGCAGCAAGGGCAGTTGCTGGGGCCCACGAAACCAGGCCAACCCTCAAGCAAGATGAGCTCGAGTTCAAGCTTGAGTTTGCTAACGTCAGCGATGATATCAGCAAAAAAAAATTCTACAAAAAATTTCAAATATTTTTTTAAAAATAAATACTTAGTCATAGTTTTCACTTCCCACACCAAAACTCTATACAAATTTCTCTCATGATATCTCATGTGAATAATTGTTGTCAAGGCAATGGGTGGAAACACCACAACCTTTTACAAGAACAGCCACTATTCACGTGAATTAGCTACCCTGGCCCCCCCTTGCCATGGCAAAAGGTAAACTAGTGAAAGTGCTCTTATGAGAAACTAGACAAGCATTAATTATAATTAATATATATATTCCCAGTTTTACCAAATGAATCTTCAATTTCCCTCTCTCTAAGAAAATTTATGGGAATTTATTTTCAAACGGGACCTAAATATAAAAAATAAAAAATAAAAAAAAGCCAAAAGAGAGCATATGATTATTGCAACCTAGAAAGGTAGAATATGCTTCGTTTATCATTGCATTTCTTAGTACTGGACTGGTGGGGTCGTTAGCTCAACCTCCTCTTATTAAGTCTAATCTTTTATCATCGATTGAGTTGAATCCGTTGATGATGAGATGAATGAAGTGCACGTGTCCTCACCTATTCACCCCGTAGATTTGGTAGCCACTCAACCTCAAACGCATCTAACTCACCAGCTCGCTCTCTCTATTCTTTACACGTGTTTCGTGCGTGGAAGGCAAGCGGCCAAATCTCAACGCCCCTTGTCAGATAGAATAATCCAATATGTCGTCATGATTTCAACACTGGTTTTTTTTTTAGAGATTTCCACAGGCCGTTTTAAAACCTAAAATAAAATTATGTCAAAAAAAAAAGGAAAAAATTAATAAACGCTTCCCGCCCCGCCATCCTGGCTACCACCCGACAGGCTCTCCACAATAATCGTAATTTAGCAGTGGCACATGTTTCTTTTATTTCTTGTTTACGCGTTAGAGATGTTTACCCTAAAACCAAGTCTAACATTGGGGTTGAATTCGCTACCAGGACCTTGAATATTGATGGAAATGGCATCAAAGCTCGGATTTGCGACACTGTTGGCCAAGAAAGGTCCTCTCTTTTCTTCTTCTATGCTTTTTCTCATCTGGGTCTTTCTTATTTTCCACCTTGCTTTATGGGTTTGTGAAGGTAGATTCGTACATTTTTCTTATTATTTATTATTTATTTTATTTTTGTTTGATTTATTTTACTCGAAACTACAAGTTTACCCCTATAACTAACGGAAAATTGGATGAAATTCACAAAACTTAACAGCAATGCCTAAATTGGCCATTTTAATTAATTCGGGTGTTAAATTGGCTAACTTTTGAGTTCGGGGGTTAAGTTCAATTATGGTTCTTGTTCGGGGAGGGGGGGTGTATGACGATTTACTCTATTTTATTTTAATCAATATAAAAAGAAGATTTGAGCTTAAAATCTATTCTTGGAAAAATAAATAAATATATATACTATAGAGTAATTGATGTACACGAAGAATTGATTGGAAATATTAAGAGCACCTCCAACCTGCAACCTCTTTATCTCTCTTCATAACTGGTAAGTTGACATTGACTCTTCAAAACATTTAATTTTACTTTGAAAAATAAAAGGCCAAAAGTCACTTTTGGTCCTTGTAGTTTGGCACTTCAACCACTTTTGACCATGTAGTTTCAATTTCGTCAATTTTGCCATTATAGTTTCGTATTTGTAGCAATTCAAGGACAAAGTAGTATTCTTGTCAATTTCTTTGATGGTGCAATGGGCAATTGTTTGAGACTGAGAGAATGGTGCCGATTGAAACTTTGAGAGATATAGGGCAACATGGACCAATGATTGTGGCTTTGAGAGGGTTGAAGAGAGCGATGAGTTCGATATAAATGAGAGTCGAGCAATGAAATCGTAGAAGGTGAGTGAGAGAGTGAATCTGGGCCTTCAAATTGATTTGTAATCTAAATTACTCATATCTTACATCTATTTAAAATATTAATTGGATATATTAAATAATATTTGTTAGTTCAATTCTGTTACCGAAGGTATCCAAAATCCCAGTACCAACACTGACATTTGAATGTGTCTGTTAGTATAGGTAATCAACTCGAAACTGACATTTCCTCTCTGCAGCCGAAATCGACAAAACCGACAATCTTGGTTAAGTGAGTTTATTGGTTTATCTTGTTAAGATTCCAGCCCTACAAATGAGTATTGCAATCTAGGAGTTTTGAGTTTAAAAGTTTAATAAAAGAATTAAGAGCTTGTAAATCTAGTGATCAAAGAGTACTTGTTCTACACCCAACTATAATTGGCTTTCCACTATGTTTGCCATGTCAACTATCCTAATAAGGTGACATTGTAAATTGTTGACTATTGGGTTGACATTTTAACTATGTAGTGGTATATGTAGCAGTAGCATGATTTGAGCTATAAACAAAAAACAGTCATATCCAATTGAGTTTATATTTTTTAATATATGCATCATAGATTTATATTAATAAATTATTAAAAGATAACAAATACGAGAAATTTGGAGCTCAGAACTCTTTGTGTGAACCACCACACATTTAATAAAATATATCAAAATTAATACCCAAAAAGAAATAAAATATATGTATATCTCTCTCTTTCGGCCGAAATGATTGACCTCACCATATAGAAAGACCACCTCATAAAAATAATGAAATGCATAACACTATTGACCTTAAGAAAATACATTAAAAAATAACAACACGTCATAATCAGAAGCACTAAATTAACAATCAATAATCAACTTGTTTACATTGATGCATCGTCATTGTTGATTAACACGGCATTAACCAATTAACATGGTGGGAGTGGAATCTTTAAAATGGGTTTTTGAATAAATATATCAATCTTGTATCCCACACAGGAAAAGGTCACCCTTTTTGACTTTTGATTCATCATTCTTATCGAGAGGAAGAAAAAAAGTTCCATTGTTGTTCTTTATAAGTGAAATGACTAAAAGCATTTTTTCAAAAAAAAAAAAAAAAAGGTTTCTATCTAGTGGGAGCCACTTCTAAGCCTGGAATCCCTTTAGATTTTGATCTCTTCTCTATTATATTATATATAACATATAGAATTTGTAATAAAACAACTTATAATTTAAGTTAAAATTCTATATAAAATAAATTAGACATGACTAAATTATAAATATTTAGCTATAAACATGTAATTAGTGAATACTTATGTAATTTGTATACTTGTATTTTCTATAGAATTTTAGCTTCGCTCTTGTTTCTATCAGTGTTTAGCATAAAAATTTAACCTTAAAAGTGTTTATTGTTTCATAAAAACACTTTTAGTAACAAAAAGCACTATAAGTTAAACTATTTCACGTAAAAGCAGTGTCAAACATGTCATGAATCATATATAAACAAACAAACAAACACTAAAGATCATTAATTAAATTTTATAAAACTATAAAAATAAATATAGAAAATAAGAAAATATCCATTATAATTTTGTATGTTTTTTTGTTGTTGTGAAAAATAGACAAGGTTACCAACATGAGTTGGTCCAAGTGGAAGGGGCTTGGATCCTTTAAACAAGAGGTCCTGAGTTCGATCCCAGGCACTTGCGAATAGAATAGACTCTGTTGGGAGAGGTCCCCACTTTGCGCTTGACCATACCTCGAGGGATTTAGTCTCTGCAGTCGCACGGGGATACCCTGGAAAACCAAAAAAATAGACAAGGTTAAGACAAAAAAAATATCGGAAAAGTAGCGGTAAGAAAAAGGCAAAAAGGAACCACATGATTTTGCAACGTGGCGAGCTGGATTAGAATATGCTTTCTTTTATTTTATCATTGCATTGGTGGGGTCGTTAGCTCAACCTCCTCTTATCTTTTTATTATTATTATTTTTATTGTTTTAGAGTTTAGGGTTGAATATGTTGCATTGCATGTCCTCTCCACTTCACCCGCAGATTCGGTAACCACTCGACCTCAAACGCATCGCCTCACCTGCCCACTCTCTCTCTCATCTTTACACGCCACAATCTCAGCACGTGCTTCGCGCGTGTGAGGCAACCGCTCGCTTCTCCACGTCCCTTGTCGGATAGAACAATCCAAGATGTCGTCATAATTTCCACACGCACTTTCTTTTTTGGTAAGAATTTTCCACACTCTTTTTATTACTTTTGGAATTTAAAATGTTAAATTATTAACCAGAAATAGATGGGAAAAAATAAAAACAAAACGCTTCCCGCAATCCTGGAGACCCCGACATGTCTTGGTTAACCGTAATTAGTTCTATTTAAAAAATTTAATTTCAACACTTTGCTAATAATGACGGAGAAAAAAATTACCATCAAGAGATAGAAGATCTTCTCACACGCACTGCTGTGTTATGATAGTTAGAACTGAAGATCGCTCACTTGCAAATTAAGGCCCTTGCACATTGAGCTGAATCCAATTATTTAATAAATGACACTTTTTGAATAAGAAGAAGATAATGAGTATTTTTTGTATGTGTTTCGAATCGAAGAGTATATTTGCTTTAGCCAATTTGGCTTGGCTAAACCAATAAAGAGGAGGTGATTTCAATCTCACATATGAAAACAACTTTGAGATTTTTGATGAGGACAATAGGTTATCCACTAATTATTGAAAGGGTTATTACTTCAAACTTAAAAAATAATATTTGAAAAACAGTCACTCTCTAAACACACAGCGACAGTAAAAACTATTGTTTATTTTTATTTACCCTAAACCAAAAAAAGAAAAGAAAAAAAAAATGGTATTACTGTACTTTTAAGCGTTGTTGACAGGGAGGGAGGGAATCTTGACGTCTAAGCTAGAAGAAGAAGAAGGATGTTAGGTGTGCTGGCAGGTTAGTTGATTTTGACCACAAAAACTATGGAAGGGCCTGCATCTCCTTCTTCAACGCTATCACAACGGCAGCGTTTGGACGAAGCTAGGGTTTCAGAGATGGAGATTCAACCTCCACTGCCCAACCAAGACACCTCCACCGTCTGGGACTGGGGAGATCTCCTTGACTTCACCGTGGACGACGACCTATCGATCTCGTGGGGCTCCGTCGAGATCGACCCGGCTCCGGCTCTGGAAGATCCGCCGGAGGATCCGAATTTGAATTCGGGTCGAATAAGGAAGCGCGACCCGAGGCTGGCGTGCACCAACTTCTTGGCGGGTCATGTGCCGTGCGCGTGCCCCGAGATCGACGAGAGGATGATGGAGTTGGAAGAGGAGGAAGCCGGGCATGGAAAGAAGAGGGTCAAGACGGCTCGGGCCCCTCCTGGGACGGCCCGGTGTCAGGTTCCGTCTTGTCGTGCCGACATTAAGGAGCTGAAGGGGTACCATCGGAGGCACAGAGTGTGCCTTGCCTGTGCAAATGCCAGCACTGTCTTTCTTGACGGTGAGACCAAGCGTTATTGTCAGCAGTGTGGCAAGTAAGCTCAATTTTAAGTTGATTTTCAATTTCAGAGATAGTGATTTTATCTTTGCATTAGTTATAGTTTAGCAGTTTCGTATTAGTAATCTTCAAAGCTGTTAGTATGTTCACAACTTAGCATTGGCAATTACCCAAGTTTTTTTCAGGAAGCTTTTGGATAATTTGGATTAAGCTAGCTTCACAGGTAGTTTAGCAGTTTCGTATTAGTAATCTTCAAAGCTGTTAGTATGTTCACAACTTAGCATTGGCAATTACCCAAGTTTTTTTTCAGGAAGCTTTTGGATAATTTGGATTAAGCTAGCTTCACAGTATCGACGAGAGGATGATGGAGTTGGAAGAGGAGGAAGCCGGGCATGGAAAGAAGCGGGTCAAGACGGCTCGGGCCCCTCCTGGGACGGCCCGGTGTCAGGTTCCGTCTTGTCGTGCCGACATTAAGGAGCTGAAGGGGTACCATCGGAGGCACAGAGTGTGCCTTGCCTGTGCAAATGCCAGCACTGTCTTTCTTGACGGTGAGACCAAGCGTTATTGTCAGCAGTGTGGCAAGTAAGCTCAATTTTAAGTTGATTTTCAATTTCAGAGATAGTGATTTTATCTTTGCATTAGTTATAGTTTAGCAGTTTCGTATTAGTAATCTTCAAAGCTGTTAGTATGTTCACAACTTAGCATTGGCAATTACCCAAGTTTTTTTCAGGAAGCTTTTGGATAATTTGGATTAAGCTAGCTTCACAGGTCCTGAGTTGTGATTGTAATCTTATATGACAATCAATTTTATGCTTTTACCTATAAGGTTACTTTGCACTTGTTAACTCTCCAAAATGCAGAGAAGGGACTGTTTAGAAGCAACAGAATAATTACATGTGCTCTTCTTTCTGTGGATGACATATATCTTTTAATGGGTCAGAGGATACTGCACTTAGATATTAATTATATTAAGGTTTGGCTGATTTGTTTTAAGGGTCTTTTATACATAAAGATAGATGTTGAGAAAAGTGAGACAACCCCTATTAGCAATTTAGCACATTGGAGATGTTGAATGGCTTGCAGCTGTCATTGGCTGTAGGATAAGGTCACTGCCTACGTTTGGCTCTTTCTTTAAGTTCTTCATAAGCCATAGGCATTTTGGATTCCATACTGCTTGTCTTTGTCGTGAAGACTGGCGGGTTACAATAAGTAATACTTTTTCAGAGGGAGTTTAGATTGGCAATAATTATTAGTGTAATGAGTCATTGTACTTTCCAGAAGATTCGTCGACCTGGGATGAAGAGGAAGTTGTAACACTGTCACATTTCTGTTTTATTGAGGGACTGCATGTATTATTTTTGTTGAGTGTGCTGGAATAATTTTAATTTTGCTTTTGTAATTTCGTTTCTGCTTGTGCTCCAATTCTTTGGCAGGTTCCATGTCTTATCAGATTTTGATGAAGGTAAGCGAAGTTGTCGAAGAAAACTAGAGCGTCATAATAATAGACGACGAAGGAAACCTACTAATTCCAAAGGAGGGATTAGAAAGGAATCTCAAAGGGAAATTCAAATTGAAGATACCAATTGTGATGGTGGAGCAGGAGAAGGTATTCAATGTTGGTTTTAAGGCAACCAGTTTGTAAAATGAGCTGTATAGTAGTTTTTCCTTCCTGGAAAAAGAGTCTACTGATCCAATTTGTATGCATAATGTACAGACAGTATACGGTTAAGCAGTCAGTTAAATGACAAGGAAGAATTGCCGGAGTCTGAAGGTGGACGTATTTCTACCCTCAGTTCATTGCCTGATTCCCAGATTGTCCATAGTGATGGTGGTGCATCTTTGGTAGCTTCTGGTGAAACCCAAGTGGATGGAAGAAAACATGATTCTAACAACTCTCTTTCTCCGCCAAATTGTGATAAAAGTGCCTACTCTTCTATGGTGGGTCTTTGCTGCCTGGTTAAAACTGATCTTTACATGAGGAGATATGATTGAGATGTACTGATTTGATACATACTTGTAGTGTCCGACAGGTCGCATCTCATTCAAGCTCTATGATTGGAATCCAGCGGAGTTCCCTCGAAGACTTCGGCACCAAGTATTATTAAAAGATTGTTATTACAGTTTAGTATATATAGAGAGAATTATTTTAATAGAAATATGTCAGGACTTGGATTAACATGTGGGTAAATGTGTTTACAGATATTCCAATGGTTGGCCAGCATGCCGGTTGAGTTGGAGGGGTATATCCGCCCTGGATGTACTATCTTGACTGTTTTTATTGCAATGCCAAAGTTTATGTGGATGAAGGTAATGATGTCGGTAATCTTATTTGCAAGATTGATATTCAGTTTGTCAAAGTTTTCCTCTTACCTTGACTTTACAAATTTTGTTCAACAACTTTGGTTTTGATCATGTGATGGTTTTGCTCAGTTACTTGAAGATCCTGTATCATATGTACATGACTTTGTTGTTGTACCTGGAAGGATGCTGTCTGGGAGAGGCAATATACTTGTTTATCTAAATGACATGATTTTCCGTGTTGTGAAAGGTAATCTGATGCTCCATAGATGTGTTGTATTTCTATTCTTTTATTAATTATGCGGTAAAATATGACTTAAATTAATTGGCCTCTGCGTTTATTTGATGATCCATCTTGACATATTGCTGTTAAAAGATACAGATCTCTGAATAATTCTTGTTTGCAATCTTTCCATGAGATGTAAATGGATGTACAGAACTAAACAAAATTTATGAAATTATGTTGGTCAGAATCATCAATTTGTGTTGGTTGATCTTAGATTTTGGGCGAGTAGAATTTCTGACTAATTTTCACGTTTCCTGGTAGCAGGACTGGTCGGTATCTTTTTCTTCTTTTGGGGTAATCTATTTTCAGTAATTAATGTGCTGCTTTTCATTTTGGTATGCACAGATGGGACTTCTGTAATAAAAGGGAAAGTTGAGATGCGGGCCCCAAGGCTTCATTACGTTCATCCTAGATATTTTGAGGCAGGCAAGCCCATGGAGTTTGTTGCCTGTGGAAGTGATTTATTACAACCCAAATTTCGGTAGGACTTCCTTTCAGGGTTTTCCACCTGTTGATAGTAGTTTATTGTGTTGTATTTTGATTCAGCCCCTTTCAGTTCTGTCGTTTTGAATCATGTGTTATTATGATAAGGTAGCTTTTCATGAACACGACACTTCCTATCAACTGTAAGACTAGATTATAATGGAGGGAGGGGAAACTACTTGGTGACACTCTCAACAGTCTACATAGACTTGTCACTAGTACATAATAGCTACTGTTCTTTGTTGGTCCAAAAGTGTAGCACTGATAGTGTGATCTTGGAAGTGCTAGAATGTATTGATCAGAGATGTATATCAATTATGGCAGATCTGTAGTTGTCTGATGGCACATGCTGATTACTCTTCTGATTGTATCCAAATAAAATAATTCTGATTAATTTAAAGTTTTGCAGTCAGGTGTATGTTCTATAATATTCTGTTTACTTGTTCCATGTATGTAGAGAGCAGAATTATTGTCAAGTAAGTTGCCTAATAAAGATCATTATGGTGACAGGTTTCTTGTATCCTTCTCTGGAAAGTATCTGGCTTATAATTACTATCCTGAATCTTCTCCTAGTCAGATTGAAGGTGACACTGCTACTAACTTAGACCATCAATTATACAAGATACATGTCCCTCAGACTGAAGCAAATCGTTTTGGTCCTGCATTTATTGAGGTAAATTTTCTGGGCTCTTTTCTTTAGCCTCCTTATGGTGTATATTCTTGTCTGATCATATCTCCAGACTCCAGCGATCATAATAGTGTTGTGGTATTCCATCATGCTGACAAAAGTAAAGATAGTGTTATGATATGCATATTGTTGCTTGCATGGGTGTTTGACCATGTTTCTGCAATGCTGATTACTGATATGTGTCAAACACTTGATATTCACTATGCAGTAAACCCTTTTATGACCAGCGATTTATAATTTGATATGCAACTTCTTTGATTGGTTAATGCATTGATGAGAATTGTTGGTCTTGAAACATGGTATGTAGTCAATTATGTAGCTATTGCTGATAACATTAGCCATAAGCTATATCTGTGGACTGGAATCTGCGATAGGTATATGGAAAATAGTAGGATTCATATAGATAAATTTTGAGGTTCACATGGAGACAGAAGCATAGTTACAAAAGCATTTTAAAGCATGGTACTTGGTTTTTAACTTGCCAGGATTTTCTTTGCCTCATAATTTATCTTTGGATGAATCTATATTGCAGATTGAGAATGAATCTGGCTTATCGAACTTTCTACCCATACTCATTGCGGACAAGGAGGTTTGTGCAGAAATGAATACTATTCAGAAGAGATATGAAGAATCTTTCTCTTTGCAAGGATCACGCTTTTCTTCTAGTGGTTCTCTGTCAGACTCTTGTGAAGCATCTTCCCTGAGACACACAGCATTTTCTGAAGTTATTTTAGATATAGCATGGTTACTTAAAAAGCCCTCATCAGAAAATTTTCAACGGATCATGACTGTTTCACAGATCCAAAGATTCAACTATTTATTGAACTTTTTGATATCCATTAAGTCAACAACCATATTGGAGAAAGTTTCACAAAATTTGAAGACTCTGATGGATAACATGGAGTTACACAGTGCAAATGATGGCACCAGTGATGCTGACATGAGGCTCTTAAAGAATTACATGGATTATGCCCGTGATCGTCAAAAAATTGACAACTCTGGGGTTTTAGTACCATTGTCTGGAAGATTGGTGCAAAAAGAGGATATTGTTTCTCAAAGTCAAAGCTGCTTTCAGAATGTTGGAAATTTGGTTGTTCCGTTACAATGTCAGGTGAGAACTTCATTCAATTTTGGTATGGTGATTATTTCTTCTTCTTCTTTTTTTTTGTGGGGGGGGGGGGGGGGGGGGGGGGGGGGGGGGGGGGGGGGGGGGGGG
>NW_018924243.1:65541-89222 GCF_002207925.1 Prunus avium | reverse complement strand
GGTGTCGGTGGGAGAGGTTGGGGGGAGGTGGGGATTGAAAGGATTAATAAATCTTCTTTTAAGTTAGCTTTGGTTTCATATACATTTTACTCATTAGCAATTTAACATTTCTTCTCATCTGGTAGTCTGGTAGTTCGAATTCCAACATTTTAAGAAGAAAATATTGTGGTAAGGCATTGCCTTCCTGGTAATTTAACTGTTTTTATTTCTGACAGGGATTTTCTTTTCTTTTATTTTTGTCCAAAAAAATTTGAGTTCAAACTTGTTGCTTGCATGTCATTTCATTAGTTGTTATTGCCCTACTGATTTTTCTTAGAGGCTGCCCTGCTTTCTTTTCCTATCACTTTGGGATCTGAAATACTACTTCTACAGTCAACTAGTGAAGGATTTTTTTGATTCTAACTGTTTGGCTACGTTGTGGTTAAGTGCATGACAACTTGTTTTTTCCTCCCTTTTGCTAAATTGAAATCTACAGTTCTATTTTGGCCATCTAAGATCTTATAACTAGTTGTGTTATTCACCATCACATTTTTATCAGTAAAATGTTTTCGTACTTCTTATAGCTAGCAAGAGATATCCAATTGAGGGTAGGGCGGTCACTAATTGTACATAATTTACATACTTGTTATTTTCTGTACTCTTATTTGATAAACTGATACAAGTTTTGTTCTGTTAATTGTTATGTAATACTATGCAGGATACGGAGATAACTGTGGATGGTAGGGTGGATGTGATGGTGGGTTCAACTTCTCATGAGAGAAGTGAAACTGTTCCACTCTTGAGTAAAAAAGCAGTCATGAAAGCTAACCTGATCAAGAAATGGCCAAGAGTGGCTAACTGTTACACTTCTGGGGAGGTCTTAATGTCCCGCTCTAGTGGGGGGTTCTTGAGATTTCGCCCTGCACTTTATGTAATTTGTGCTGCAGCTATCTGTTTAGGATTTTGTGCAGTCCTCTTTCATCCTCACAAGGTTGGTGAATTTGCAGTAACAATGCGCAGATGTTTATTTGACAACTTTTAGATGTTTTAGTTTTGTTTTTTTCTCCTTAGAATGTATTCCTCAATCCCTTAAATCTGTATATATATATGTATGTATTATGTATCTCCGTTGTGCACTACTTTCTAATATTAGATTAAGACAAGCCGCCAAAAAGTTTTTCGTCACCGAGCTGTTCTTGCTGCAAGCATAAATTCTGAGTACTGCCTCTGTTAAGTCTCATTCTGTTTTCGGGTGCTGTTCTTGCTCGAAGCATAAATTCTGCGTATTGCCTCTGTTGAGTCACATTTTCTGGACTATGTTTGCCTACGGCCTTTGAGATAGTAATTTTTATTTTTATTTTATAAGAAAATGAAGCTGCTCGAATTTTAATTTTAATTTTGGTAATGCAATATCAGCGGCGGCTGATGATCCAGTTGCATTGTGTATTCTATTGTTGTAATGTTTAGATATAGATTTGGTGTTGTGCTTAAGTAATAAAAGAGGCCTGGTTTTCTGATCGAATTCCTTCTAAACGTTATGGAATATGGGGTTTCATGCTGCTTTTGTTTTTGGATTTTTCTTCTTATGAAGACCCTAAAACAATTCAAAACTGTCCATTAATTAATATTTTTTGCGCAGTTGATAATAATAATAATAATAATGATAATTTGAACATATTTTCTTTCTAATTTCATTATATATTATGTGCACGTTAGAATGTTGAAGTGTACGCATGATGCAAGTTAAGCAAACGCTTGTTGTGCTTGTTATTTATTCATTTATTTTATCCTCTAAAGATTTCAAAGTATTCCTTTCAACTGATGCGATGCTGCTCATCTGCCCAAACAGCAACAGAAAAGATGAAGATATAACAAACCCAATAACCCAAAAAACCCAAAAACAAAAACATGAAGGTAGCTTATCCTTTTCTCCCCTTATTTATCCATAGCATGAGTCATGGCTCATGATATTTGTCGTGTTTTCAAATCAAAGGCCACATGATATATCTCAAAATAGTTAGCAACTTAAGGTAGGTTATCCACTAATTGACAACGAATTCCACCCCATTTGATTGTCAATCCGCACAAGCAAAACCTTTTTCTTTATTGATATTCTGTTGAGGGGTAAAAATACAAATAAAAATAAAACTTCTAGTACATCTTCAAATTCTAAATTCTAAATTAGGCCCACTTGGCTGGAATAGCAACAGCTTTTATTTTGCAATAACACGCTTAGCACCATCCAAAGTGTTCTTGAGTAACATTGCAACAGTCATTGGGCCCACGCCTCCAGGAACAGGAGTTACCCATCCAGCAACCTTACATGCTTCCTGGAAATCGACATCTCCAACCAATCTATAGCCTGATTTTCTACTTGAGTCGTCTATAGCATTTGTGCCGACATCAATGACTGCAGCACCTGGTTTTATCCAACTCCCCTTGATCTGAAAAATGATTAACAAATTTCAGATAGATTTCATCAATTTGAAACATAAACCCTACGTCCCACAGCGTCCAACCAAGACAAGGAATGTATTATACGACACACAGAAACGATGTTTGCTCCACTAACAGATGGCAGTCATTTCATATAAGCAATGATACAACTTAGTGAAGAGGGCTATTTTATACACACCAGACCACTGCTTATAAAGCATCAAAGGCATTGTCTTATAACTTCCAAGTAAAAATGATGGAAGTACCAAGGCCGAAGAATTTCCTTTTTCCTTCACCTGGGATGAATATATGGGAGGAAACAACCAAGTATACCTATTCTCTTATTAGTTGCATTTAAGTTTTCTTGTTCAAGCATATCTTAAGGTGTTTGAAGTATTTAACTATGTACAAGTTGTGTTTACTGAAAAATATGGAGCAGTTCGTATGTGGGATCTTAGTGTTATGTGCTAGTATTTATGGGTGAACAAATTACCATGGTCTTCAGCACTACTTTTAACTTGAACAAATTAAGTACTAGAATTTTCATGGAAAGCCAAACAAATATTAAACGAGAGAAAACAGGTATGTCATAAGACGATGTTACTGCATATCAAGGAACAACAATCTGTGAACTACCTACCATCATTGCTTGCCCTGCTGCAGCAATAATAATGTCCGCTTCACGAATGATACTCTCTGGATCATGAGAATGAGAATGGACTACAGTAACTGTAGCATCTGCTTTCAAAAGCAGCAACGAAACTGGCAATCCGACTATGTTACTTCTGCCCACCACCACTGCCTTCTTTCCCTTTATGCTTATGCCACTCCGCGACAGAAGTTCCAGACAGCCCTGCAGAGAAAATCATCTCATAAAACAAAACTGCTACCTGCCACATGAAAGCCTCTCACAGCTCCATATGAGTATTTCTTGGATAACAAGGTTCCCTTGTTTGGCACAAAGTATACCCAAAGAAACAAAAGCATACGTGTGTGTGCGTCTGCATCTATCTGTGTTTGAGTACATAACTCAAGTGTCTTGCCTTGGGAGTGCAAGGAAGGAACAGAGGTTCTCTGCCTTTCATCGCGAGCTTGCCGATGTTGAGAGGATGGAAGCCATCAACATCCTTCTCGATGCTGATTTCACTCAACACCTTCTCCTCATTAATATGCTTAGGCAAGGGAAGCTGGACTAGAATACCTACCAACAAAACAAAACCTACTTTCACGATGAACAACAACGAAAATGTAGCACATAAACAACTGGTTTCAGATTCCACCAAGCTGAAAATAAGAATTTTGCAATTATATTTTGTCAACTTAGAATGGAAAAAGTGATCATCTTTCATGAAACCAACCATGAACATCGGGATTGGCATTCAATTCATGAACTTTGGCAATGAGGTCGTCTTGGGACACATCCTCAAGGAGGTCTATGTCCAAGGATTTAATGGCAACCTCAGCACAAGCCTTTCTCTTCATGCTCACATAGCTCTGAGAGTCCTTCCTGTTCCCTACAATCACTACTGCCAGTCCCGGAACCTAAACCATTGATTGATTGCATAATTGAATAATTGCATTGTCAAAATTTATTCACTAAATAAATAAGGCTTATTATCACAAAACATCCCTGACATTTGTGAAACTATCAGATTGCATCCTTAAAGTTTTTTTGTATCACTCATGGTCCCTAACGTTAATATGGGTGCTCTTAAATAATCCCTCTGTTAAAAAAACTGTTAAATCCCCAATTTTATGAGGGATATAATCGTCAACTCCCATTGTGTCATCAACCTCCACCTCTTCTGCATCTGTGTCGTGCTCATAGTCACTATGTAAAGAACTCCGTATCATCTTCTTCACTCTCTTCATTTTCACTAGCATTCCCAGCTCTTTCCCTGTAAAGTCAGTCAAGACTGCCCTGTAAAGTCATCTTCTTCCCTACTTAAAGCTGGCAGGGACAAACTTTCAAGCCTGTTAGGGGAAGTTCTTCCTGTCAATCGCTCATCTCTTACTTCCTGTAAGGATCAGTCTGTGTCATTGAAGTGTTCAAATAATCTATTCCGAAATGAGAAAAAGCTGCTTATTTGTGAGAGGGAAACTCTGCAATGTCAAGATAGTAAAGTATTTGGTTTTCCTGGCAAAAATGAGAAATGAGGCGAAGAACTGATAACACCTTGCTCTGCAAAAAGGTGTAAACTAAGCACAAACCCTAAGCATTCATCTCTTGCAAAAGATTCTGATTCATATGGTGGTTTTCCCAATATTAATCTGAGAAGTGAGAGTTCACATATATCTGACAGTTCAAGTGCACAAAATGCTCAAGTTGGTTCATCATTGCTGGGTAAAGACAAGAGGGTCATACAACAGGGAGATGCTGAGTTTCTGAGTAACAAAAACAAAAGTGCAATATCCATCCCTGTGCTTTCTGGTGATAAGGAAACCAGAGGATCTGAGTTTCTAGTTCAGGTGAGCATTCTGATGATGTAAATGCTTTTTCTCATGGGCCATGGCTGGAAAGCAATATGAACTATTGATTTGTGCTAATGCATGCTTTTATTCAAAGGACCATTGAGAAGGAAATTGATAGGGGATGGCTCATAATGCATATAAAATCTGTTCTACTGTCTTCTGATCTACTGTCATGATAATAGTTAAAAATGTTAACTCCTCGGGAAGATTAGAGACTTGTTGCATGAGTCACAGGCAGTAATTATTTGTTCTTTTCCTGGGGCAGTTTGGTGGGGTCACTGCAATGGGCTGAGGGAGGCCATGAAGTAGATGAAGAGAGTGAAGAAGATGATACGGAGTTCTAAGATAGTGACTATGAGCAAGACACAGATGCAGAAGAGGTGGAGGTTGATGATACAATGGGAGTTGACGATTATATCCCTCATAAAATTGGAGATTTAACAGTTTTTTTAAATCCCTCATAAAATTGGAGATTTCATATTAACGTTAGGGATCATGAGTGATAGAAAAAAACTTTAAGGATGCAATCTAACAGGGACGTTTTGTGATAATAAGCCAATAAATAATTACAAAAATTAATTCAGATAAATAGAGCAAAAAAGCAAACCTTGCCATATTTCTGGGAGAGATGGCGGACTTCCTCGGCAATTTCGTTTCGGATGGTCTGGGCTATGGCTTTTCCGTCAATTATCGCGGCCTTGTGATCCGATTGCGACGCCATTGATCAAATACTCACTCTCAGTCTTGAAGAGATTAGGGTTTACAATGACAATGGATCTGCACCCATAAAAACCCTAAATTAGGATTTACAGTGACAGTGGGTTTGATCGACTGAGAGAGCTGAGGCGAGTCCGAGAGTGCGACTCTTTCGGTTGTTTTCGAGTTCGATCAGGTACATGGAGCTGCTTCCAGGTTGCCACTAATTCGCTGACACGTATTTATATTT
Source organism: Prunus avium (assembly GCF_002207925.1). Next base: position 83,389 of record NW_018924243.1, on the reverse strand, counting down.
AATAGGAGTATAGCCGCCCGGCTATACTATTTATTAAAAATAAACATTAAAAGTAATAGTTCCATTAGTTTATACTTTATAAATACTAACCTCTCTGCACGTGCTTCCACGCCTGCGAGAGGTTTTTAAAAAAAAATTTAAATTTATTTTAGAATTAAAAAAGATAATGGGTAGTTGTATTCCATAAAAATAGGATCCATTATCTAATTTTTCTTTTAATTTTAATTTTTTTTAAATATGAAAAAGTGTGAATTTACCATATTATCCTCATTTAATTAATAATTTCAATTCTTAATGTTTGCATTAACCAAAGACATTTTTTGGTATTTTGAATGTTTCATAATTCCCTGCCTTTTGCTTTATAAAGAATTGAAATTATTAATTAAATGAGGATAATATGGTAAATTCACATTTTTTAAATTAAAAAAAATTAAAATTAAAATAAAAATAAGATAATGGACCCTATTTTTATGGAACACAACTAACCATTATCTTTTTTTAATTCTAAAATAAATTTAAATTTTTTTTAAAAAAAACCTCTCACAGGCGCAGAGAGCCTAGTATATAGATTAAGTTGCTAGTTTTGACATCACCAAAGCAGATATTGAAGGGAGAGAAATTTCACAATAAATCAATTTGAGAGTTTTTTTTTGGTGTGTGTGTGGGAATATTTGCCTTTAGTCTACCTTGTTCTCTCGAGTTCTACTAAATTTTGTTACTGCCCACATTATTTGTTGTAGAGAATTACACGCTGTGTTGGAGTGTTCTTGGTAATTGCTTCACATTTCAAATAACACTTTACATGAAGAATACTACCACACGCTTACTACTATACCCATAAATCTTTGTTTGAAATTGTTGTTTTGGTTGGCAAAGAGTTTGCAAAATCACCATCTTGTATTTTTGTTACAACAAGTAAGAAATAATCTTAGCCTCTCACATTCTTTGAGTTAGTAAAATGCGGAATATGAATAAAATACGTACGTTTTTATTCGGCAATATTTTGGCAAATTACAACTGATAAGTTTGGCCACTATATAATATTTGATATGATTTATTTAAAATTTTAAATATATATTATTTTTATTCAATAATATGCGAAAATTATGTGTATAATTGAAAATTTTGTAAAAAAAAGTGTATTAAACATGAAAAATACGTGTATATGTGTATAATACGAGTATTAAACGTGAAAATGCTAAATTTTTTATACGGGTAATAGCTCTGGAAAAGTAAAAACTCAAAAGGGGACAATAGATACTCGGATAATGGCCTAATATTAATGGATAAGGCTCTAAACTACCCTTATCAATAAACTAAAATCGGGGGAAAACAGTTTTTTTTAAAATTTTTAAAAAAATCACAGTGGCTTATGTGAAGAGTATTGCCGCTTAGCTATACTATTTATAAAAAATATTTATTAAAAAACGATCCTAGTAAGGCTGTGCGGCTATACTATTTTTGTAAAAAAAAAAATAGACTGACTATAGCCGGTCGGCTATACTATTTTTTATAATAAAAACCGTAATATCGCCGTTTTAAAAAAAAAAACACCGATTATAGCCGCGCGGCTATACTAGTTATAAATAATAATAAAAAGAGGACCCGCCTAGCTGTTAGCGCCCATTACGCCACGTGTCAAAAACAGTAATACTATTTTATTTATAATAAAAACCGTAGTGTAGCTGCCCCGCTATATTATTTTTATTATTAAAAAATCTAAGTATGGCCGCACAGCCATACTATTTATATAAAAAAAAAGACCCGCCCATTTCGCCACATGTCAAAAATAGTATTAAAACCCTGAGTAATAAAAAATATTTGTTTGTAATTGTTGTTCTGGTTGGCAAAGAGTTTGCAAAATCACCATCCTGCATTTTTATTAAACATGAAAATACTAAATTATTTATACATGTAATAGCTATGGAAAAGTAAAAACTCAAAAGGGGACAATAGAGACTTGCATAATGGGCTAGTAATGGATGAGGCTCTAAACTATCCTTATCGATAAACAAAAATTGGGGAAAAATGTTTTTTTTATTTTAAAAAAGGACCCGAGTCTTTTCTGTTAAAAAAAATAACACTGAGTATAGCCGCCCGGCTATACTATTTATAAATAATAATAAAAAAAGTACCCGCCTAGCTGCTAGCGCCCATTTCGCCATGTGTATAGCCGTGCGACTATACCATTTTTATTATTAAAAAATCCGAGTATAGCCGTGCGGCTATACTATTTGTTAAAAAAGGACCCTCCTGGCGCTTGCGCCGTTTGGCCACGTGTCAAAAAATAGTATAGCCGCACGGCTAAACGATTTTTATTAAAAAAACACTGAGTATAGCCGCCCGGCTATACGATTTATAATAAAAAAAAGACCACCCGCCTAGCGCCCATTTCGCCACGTGTCAAAAAAAATATAAAAACCCCGATTATAGCCGCCCGGCTATACGATTTATAAAGAAAAATAGAGGACCTGCCTGGCGCCTAGCGCCTGCTACGCCACATGTCAAAAAATACAAGTTGACAAACCTTAAAGCCCACCATATAAACAGTTGTAGGCTGATTATTTAAGCTATCCTACATCAAAATATTCTTTTACTTCTTGTTTTGGATCAAACAACAGTGATAAGATTGCTGATAAACCAAGATTGGCTGCTTGTTTTAATTTAGTGTAACCCCTTAAAGGGGCTTGTCGTTTGTTAATGAACTAATTCTTATACAGTTACTGAGCATCATTCACTTTCTCTCCCTCAATATTTGTAGGATTTCATGGAAGATTATGAGATAACTGTGCCTTTTCAATCCCTTAAGCTCTAGGATGCCATGTTGATGGAGTTTGCCCCAAGAAAAAAGCTAGTGATATCTGCACAACTTCTGTCCATGATTTTGAAGGTGATCAAACCTACAGTGAGAAGCCAGGCCACATTTTCACTTTAACAGCTGATTTTGATACTATTGATGTCTCAAGTTACGATGCTCTTGTAATCCCTGGAGGTCGAGCTCCAGAATATTTGGCATTGGATGAGAAAGTTATTGAAATAGTGAAGCAAATCGTGGAAGCTGGGAAACCAGTTGCATCCATCTGCCATGGGCAGCAGATTTTAGCTGCTGCTGGTGTTCTGCAGGTAAGGTTATCGACATACTCATTTAAGAGCAGTTCCCCAGCTAGTACTTTCTTTTTTCGGCCAGACTACACATTTGTTTCCTGAAACTTTATGCAAAGTCCTTATCCTTTGAGTTTATCAATCAAGTCGAATTAAGAAGTTTACTAATTCAATTCTGTGCTTTTGTCAACCACTATAATCATTTTGTTACGAATTTTACTGATTTTCTATCTGTTACCACCAAGACTAGGCTAAGATAGGGAATCACCTAGCAAGGTTAGGGTAAGCTGGGCAGTTTCAGTGTCTTACAATGTGTTAGGTGGAGTGTGGTGTATCGTCAGACTTGTTAGTGGGACAATAAAGTGGTATCAGAGTGAAGATTTAATTGCAAAGTCCAAAAGCAACCACCTTGAAGTTCTGCTCTGTTTGTTTCTGATTCTTCTGATTGATGGTGAATTTACTTATTTGCACATTATGAAGTTTTTAGCATGCCCTAATTGTTATCCACTGCCTACATTTATAGAGAAAGAAATGCACTGCATGCCCAGCAGTGAAGCTTAATGTGGTTTGTCGGGAGCAACATGGCTGGAACCTGATCCAATAGATCGTTGCTTCACTGATGGAAATTTGGTCACTGGAGCAGCGTGGCGGGGCCATCCAGAGTTCATTTCGCGACTGATGGCATTGCTTGATGTTCGAGTATCGATCATTCTAGTTGCTGTTTACCTGGTCAGCCGCTTGCATGTGATATACTTAATTCATGAAAGATTAAGACAAGGATGATATGCTGCCTTTTGTATCAATGAGGGACCAAGTGATAATCTGTTTTTGATCGGTTATACGCCATGTTCCATGCAAATAAGTTCTGTCTCGCCTGCGAATCCCTATCTTGATCTGAGATTGCATGCTATTCCTAACATAGGCAATGAATATCGTGACTATTGGGATAACATATTCATATGCCTATTACTTGTGCTTTATATTGGATGTGGGCTCCGCTTGCCACGTCATCAAAGTTAACAGATTTTTAGATGGAGTTGACTGTAGGGGGAAAGTGGGTCACCAAACCTCGGTCATTGTGAGTTTGGGGGGGAATGTGGGATTTGACCGAAGTTTCAAGGGGCATTGGTGTAATTAAGCCTTTAGCATATTCCATTCATATAGTATCGCCACTTGGTTATACTGTTAGATATTCTATTTATAGCGTATAGCCGCGAGGCTAGATGTTTAGAATATTCTTTTTATATAGTATAGCCGCGCGGCTCTACTGTTAACATATATTTATAGAGTATAGCCGAACGGCTATCCTTTTAGAATATTCTATTCATACCGTATAGCCGCTCGGCTATACTGTTAATACAGCGTATAGACGCGCGGCTATACGTTTAGAATATTCTATTTACATAATATAGTTGCCAGGCTATACGTTTAGATATTCTATTATAGAGTATAGCCGCACGGCTATACTCCTAACATATTGTATTTATAGAGTATAGCCGCAAGGCTATACATTTCTATTTATATAGTATAGCAGCGGGGCTATACTCCATAAATACTTTTTAAATATTCTATTTATAGAGTACAACCGCTCGGCTATACTTTGGGTTAGGAGTAGGCATCTCAACTGAAAAATCTGCGTATCGACGATTTGGTTTGGTTTAGTTATATTTTTATTTTTATTTTTATTTTTTAATTCACTTAACATGGCACTATAAAACATCTACATATAATTATAAAGATGGAGTACCAGTGGCGGACCTGTGTAGGCACAAGGAGGTGCACTTGCACCTTCGGTCACCGGAAAACTCTATTACAGTTGCTGGATTGCACCTCTGCTCACTCACATAACCTGTTCGATGAAATGTGCAAGTGAACTTGCGTTGCTGGGCTGCTGCGCGCGACCTTTTTTTTTTAATGAAGCCTGGCCAAAACGACGTCGTTTTGGACTAGGGTTTTTAAAAATTAAAAAAAGAAAAAAGAAAAAAAAGAAACAGCTGGGCCATTTCGTGGGCTTCTATAGGGTTTTAGTTGGGTATTTATTATTCTTACTAAATTGGGTTTTTGTAATTCCTCATTTAATTGGGTTTTTGTATTCCAATTAAAACCCAATTAAGTTTTCTTTTTTCAATTGGGTTTTTAGAATTCCTTATTTAAGTGGGATTGTGAATTCTCTTTATAAAGGACTAATTTAACATCACCCAATTTCATCAAAGTGTGTATGCATCACAAGAATCCTACGTTTTTCATCAAAGTGTGTACAGTTATGGAACAGTACTTTAAGATAAAGAGATTAAATCCTCCTTCAAATAATCCGGGTAGTTCAAATCCTCTTTCAAATAATCCGTCTAGTTCCAACTCTCCTTCAAATATTCCGTCTAGCAATAAGGGTAATTATGTGGTAGGTTAATTGTAATGTTTTTTTTTTTCCAATTAATTATGAATAACATTAGTATTGTTTAAATTATAAGGATGTTTAGTTGTCTTTTGTTTTTTTTTTTGGGCTCTTAACTTTTAGAATTTGCACCTCCGCTGAAAATTTCCTGGGTCCGCCGCTGTGGAGTACCACACCAAAAATTGGAAATAGCAATGTAGGATAGTGAAAACACAAACAAACCATACTAATTAACATGTGTTAACTTCTTCTTCCTTGGCCACCAAGAGGAAAACAAGATAATAAAGCAACTAAAAACCGTAGTATAGCCGCGCGGCTATACTGTTTATAAAAATAAAAATAAACGCCTGGCGCCTAGCGCACGCTTGGTCTTTGGTAAAAACAGTATAGCCGGGTGGCTATACGATTTAAGTATATTATATTTAATAAGAGTATAGCCGCACGACTATACTATTTATTAAAAAAAATATTAAAAGAAAATGACCCTTCTAGTTGCATTAATTTATACTTTATAGATACTAGCCTCTCTGCATGTGCTTCCGCGCCTGCGAGAGGCCTTTTATAAAAATAAAAATAAAAGTTATTTTAAAATTAAAAAAGATAATGGGTAGTTATGTTCCATAAAAAAAGGATCCATTATCTGATTTTTCTTTTAATTTAAAAAAATTTTAATATGAAAAAGTGTGAATTTACCATATTATCCTCATTTAATTAATAATTTCAATTCTTAATGTTTGCATTAACCAAGGGAATTTTTTGGTATTTTGAATGTTTCACCATTCTCTGCTTTTTGCTTTATATATATAGATTAATTTGCTAGTTTTGACCTCTCCAAAGCAAATATTGAAGAGAGAGAATTTCACACTAAATCAATTTGAGAGTTCAATTTTTTCTTCTTCTATTTTTGTGGGAATGTTTGACTTTGGTCTACCTAGTTCTCTCAAATGCAACTAAATTTTGTTAATGCACGCATGATTTATTGTAGAGAATTGCATGCTGAGTTGGAGTGTTCTTGGTAATTGCTTCACATTTCAAACAACACTTTACATGAAGAATACTACTACCTTGCTTACTACTATACCCATAAATCTATGTTTGAAATTGTTGTTCTGGTTGGCAAAGAGTTTGGAAAATCACCATCTTTTTTTGTTACAACAAGTAAGAAATAATCTTAGCCTTTCACATTCTTTGAGTTAGTAAAATACGGAATGGGAAAAATATGAATAAAATACGTACGTGTTTTATTCGGAAATATTTTGGCAAATTACAACTGATAAGTTTGGCCACTATATAAAATTTTAATATGATTTATTTAATTTATTTAATATATATTATTTTTATTCAATAATATGCGAAAATTATGTGTATAATACCCGAATTTTGTGTGAATAATTGAAAATTTTGTAATAAAAAAGTGTATTATTAAACATGAAAAATACGTACGTACGTGTACAATACGAGTATTAAATGTGAAAATGCTAAATTCTTTATACTGGTAATAGCTCCGGAAAAGTAAAAACTCGAAAGGGGACAATAGAGACTCATATAATGGCCTAATAGTAATGGATAAGGCTCTAAATTACCCTTATCAATAAACAAAAATCGGAGAAAAACAATTTTTTATAGAAAAAGATCACAGTGTCTTGTGTAAAGAGTATAACCGCTTGGCTATACCATGTCACCCTCTGATGTTCCTATTACATTGTGTAGATCCGTTTTTAATGGAGGGAGGTCTAAAACAAAACAATTGAAACTGTCCAATAATTTTGTTGTTGTTGGAAAATGTCCATTAATAATTGATTTTTTTAGTATCCATGTATGTAGTGTGTGTGAGAAAACTCCCTTTAGTATATTATCATCCTTTTTAATAGGAAAGGTCCTAAAAAAGTTGATTTTTTTTTTTTGTTCTCAATTGATAACAATAATGATAATTTGAACATATTTTATTTCTAATTTATACAAATTATAATATCATCATATACCATGTGTACTTTTTTTACAAGCGATATTGGAAAAGGGGGAGAATTGAATCTAGAACTTTAGATATACGAGTAAGTGCTCTTAACCACTTGAACTACACACTCCTTGCATATTATTATTATGTGCGTATTTAAATGTTATAACATATAAAAAATAGCAATATTTGAATATTTTTTTTTGGCAATATTTGAATGTTATAGTATATAAAAATGGCAAAATCTTATACGTGATCGTATATGCATGAGTCATGATGACACAACGGCTTTGTTATTTATTCATTCATTTATTTTATTTGTTTGCTAATTAGAGAATTTGTCGCTTGTTCGTACAGAGATTTCAAGTATTCCTTTTCAACTGAAATGATGATTACTCATATGATGCCCCAACACAACTTTAAAAAGAAAAAAGAAAAAAAGCAAACATGAAGATATGCTTTGCTTACCCTTTTCTCCCCTCATTTATTCAAAGGATTATGTAATTCACCAACAGCAACCTAACATGAGTCATGATATTTGTGGGTGTTTTCTCATTAAGGCCATATGATGTGACATAGGATATTTAATTTAAAACATATTTCAGTCTAAACGCATCGTGAACGATTTTCAATCGTTGATTAGGATCGTTGATTAGGATAGACTATTCATTATAATTGACAGCAAATGGAGGAGGTCCCCAGTTGTCCCATACACTTCCAACTTAAATTATTGAAGTTTGGCCAATATGAAAACAAAAAATCGCCACTCCAATTGTCACAATCTGAAAGTTGATCCATCACTCCTTTTATACACAAACTACTAGTACAGAGTAACGTTGAAATCAGTCAGCGCCTGGATACATCAGTAATTCCTCACTACGAATCCATGCGAGTTCTACAATTCGACTCACGTACATCTACGATCAAGAAATACTCACGTGTCACGCGAGAATTTACGTAGCAAAATACATTGATATAACAACAGCAATCCATGTTTTACCAAAAAATTACAACCATAGAATGATATGAAGCATATCATCAGAGATCTTTCACACCCACACTTATATCACTTCTACTCCTTGTTTTCTTGTCTTCTGAAATTACAAGAAAACCCCAATCTCCCTTTACACTACAAGGCCATTATTCGACAACACACCTATTTTTCATTTGAATATGAAAGTAAACTTAACCGTATCTGATCAGTCAAAAACCAGCAGAGTTTATTTATAAAATAAAATAAATTATCTTTTGCCAGCTTCATCTTCAGCAACAGAACAAGAACACTGTGCCTTGCCGCCCACAAGCTCCCATTTGTTCTTTGTTTCTTATAATTCCTAGCAATCGATCTGAGTAAGGTCCACGCAAGCATGCATGATATTTAAACCAAATTAATCATTATTTACCAGACTTAAAATTTGATCACATGCAAAAATTAGCTTTAACTAGCCTTATCATCTTGGTCCGCTTCCACATGTCCCAATTAGGCTATGCTTAGCTAAAACCTCATCATTTTCACCAGATCAGTGACAGCTTTAACTCACATGCAGTACCCAGTTTCCCATCTGATACAACCTTCTACCTTCTTCCTAATCAATTGCTAGTAGACAAACTCATAAATATCTAGATGCACTTTTTTTAATTTTTGTTTTTTCTATTTTTTTTATAAAAATTTTTGTTCATAAAATATCTAGCTACATGCAGATTTGACATGTGTATAAATACTTGAGAACACAAGCATATATTGCATCCCACCAAGAGGAGAGTCCTACCAGGAGCAGAGTCCTTTTGCTCCTGTTTTTCCTTCTTTTTGTTTGAATTCTTTAGTTTTTTTTTAGAGTAGTGAGAAAAAAACATGGCAATTGGGCAGTTCAGAGATGTTGAAAATGGAGAAAATAGCACCCTTGAGGATTTGGAACAGCCTCTGGTCATTAAGCAGGAGAAAATTGCTTCCTATGAAGATAAATATGGGAGTGATGAGAAGAGTACTGAGAAAAGTGGATCCATTTGGATGGTTTTGCTCAGCACTTGTGTTGCTGTTTGTGGCTCTTTTGAGTTTGGATCATGTGTAAGTGTTCTTGTAATTTCTATGAACATTGCGTTTTTAGTCAGAGCAGGTTGCAGGCTCTCTGTGTTTCTGGTTTAAGAAGGTTCTTGGTAGACTAAGTGTGTTATTTTTGTTGTTTGTGTTTCTTCTGATTAGGGGGGAAAAATACAAACATAACCCAAAAAAAAGAATGTTTGTTTAGCTTAAGTTCTTGTTTTGGCAGGTGGGCTATTCAGCTCCCACTCAATCTGCTATCAGGGAAGATCTCAATCTCTCTCTTGCCCAGGTTTGCCCTGTTGTTCTCTTTGGTCATTAAAAAAATTTGCATTATATTGAAGTGAATTGTTACTGATTTCCAATCACATGGCAGTTCTCCATGTTTGGCTCTATACTAACAATTGGTGCAATGCTGGGTGCTACAACAAGTGGTCGGATTGCAGATTTTCTCGGTCGAAAAGGGGTATGATAAATTTTAATTTCTGGTGTTAAAGAAGAAACAAATGAAAGCTTGGTCATATCCTATGTCCTAAACTTTGCACTAAACTTCTTGAATTTGTATGGAAATAGGCAATGAGAATGTCAGCTAGTTTTTGCATTACAGGATGGCTAGCCATCTTTTTCTCTAAGGTATATTTCCACCATTTTAAACTCTTGAATTTATATATTTTTCTTAAGTTCAGTTAAACAGAGGTCACATGCTGAATGTATTTGCTATAAATCTTATGCAGGGAGCTTTGGCCCTTGACATAGGAAGGTTTTTCACTGGATATGGAATTGGAGTTTTCTCCTATGTGGTATATAATTTTATTTTATTTTAATGCCAAGTTCTATTCATATGCTTTGCAATATCTGAACAAGGCTGTTTAATCTAATCAGAGTTTCTCTGGCATCATCTGGATGAACAGGTCCCAATATTTATAGCAGAAATCGCGCCCAAAAATCTCCGCGGAGCTCTTACAACATTAAATCAGGTAGGAAATTTATGAGCTTTCTCTGCACAAAATCATCTCCCTACTAGCTAGAAATCTATATGTTCTTTAACATGCTGTTATCTTTTTCCTTGTACTTGTCCTGCAGCTCATGATTGTGACTGGAGCATCAGTTGCATTTGTAATCGGAACAATTATAAGTTGGACAACACTTGCTCTAACTGGTAAGTTCTGATCCCATAGGATATTTTGTTATTCTTAATGACAATAGGTGGCTCAACTTAATTGCCTTTGGAAGTAACTGAAAACTTTGAAGAGATTGATAATTGGGTTTTGATATGAAGGCATTGTTCCTTGCATTTTCCTGCTTGTGGGTCTATGGTTTGTGCCAGAGTCGCCTCGATGGCTGGTAAGATTTCAGTTCATAATAAGCTTTACCTTTTGTTTTCTTATTCTCACAAAACCAGAGAAAAAATAAATAGTGAGAACAAAACAGACGTATGAAGCTGAAATTATTTTTTTTCAGGCAAAGATTGGCCATGAGAAAGAATTTCAAATTGCACTACAGAGACTCCGTGGAAAACATGCCGATATATCTGATGAAATGGCTGAAATTCAAGTACGTCCTGTCAACCGAAAAAATGTTAATTGAATCTTTCATAATCTAAAATCAACATTACTAACAAAATCACCCTGTCTGTATCTTGACAGGAATATATTGTTACTCTACAAAGTGTTCCAAAAGCCAAATTGTTGGATTTGTTTAAAAGCAAACATATTCGCTCTGTAATTGTAAGCAACTTTTCTCTGTCAATTTTCATAACTTTCTCTAATGCTGTTAACCAAATGACTTCATTTCTTGACTCCAAACTCCTGAACATCCAGATTGGGGTTGGATTAATGGTGTTTCAACAGTTTGGAGGTATTAATGGGATAGGATTCTATGCAAGTCAAACCTTTGAAGAAGCTGGTATTTCAACTGGGGCTTTCCTATGCTTCATTTCATTTGGTTTGTTGCTAATCTTTCCTGTTAAAGTTATCTCTTTCCGTAATGCCAATTGCAGGAATTTCAAGCAAAGCTGGAACCATAGCTTATGCATGTGTTCAGGTAACCATTTTCTCCTATCATCTGTTGAATCTCAAATGTTTGAGTTTGTCCATCCAAGCTCGGCTCATGTAAAATCTATTGGCAGGTCCCGATCACTATGGTCGGAGCAACGTTAATTGATAAGTCAGGAAGGAGGCCTCTTATAATGGTAGCAATTGATCTAGAAAACCTGATCTCTTACAGAGGATCTTTATAGATAAACTTTTCGTGATGAGCTTTTGTTTTCGTGTGAAGGTTTCAGCAACTGGGACATTCCTAGGCTGTTTTCTAGCAGGAACTTCTTTCTTTCTGAAGGTATCAAAACTTTAAAACTATGTTCTGTTACAAAATCTTTTCTGCCCTTTCCTGTTACATTATGGTCTGATGTATGTATCATCTTTTTGTTTATCAGGGATATGGTTTGTTGCTCGATTGGGTACCAATAATAGCTGTGACCGGCGTGCTGGTAAGTTAACCATCACGATTTGTAACTGCAAACTTGGAAAGTATCATGCCTCTTACTGCAGCTTCTCATTTCACCTTGTTTATTTTTTCCCCTTTCGAATCAGACTTACATTGCGTCCTTCTCGATTGGAATGGGAGCTGTGCCTTGGGTGATAATGTCTGAGGTAAGTTTGAACAATTAACCTTGTCAGTTCCTCAGTGCCATTCATGATAATGTAAGCATTTTTAACCAAACAGACAGCAGAGAAATCATTTAAAACTCTATAAACATGGTTTCTTTTGCAGATTTTTCCAATCCATGTGAAGGGAGCTGCTGGGAGCTTGGTGGTGCTTGTGAACTGGTTGGGTGCTTGGGCAATTTCCTACACCTACAACTTTCTCGTGAGCTGGAGTTCCTCAAGTAAGTAAAACTTTTGAACCAATTGATTGGTTTGTATTGTTTCACAACTGATATTCCATATATATACACTTTGATTTGTTTTGCAGGAACTTATTACATTTACTCTGGATTTTCTTTGTTGACCATCCTATTTGTGGCCAAGTTAGTCCCAGAAACCAAAGGCAAAACCCTAGAAGAAATTCAGGCATGCATCAATGCAGATAGATCAAGAAGACAAGACATCATTAGCTGATAACGTTTAGGAGTAGATATGTTAGAAAATTTCCGTGTGATTTTGGCTCGAAAGTGTCTTCCCCATTTTGATTTGGAGGTGAGTTTCACGTCGGAGCAAAATACCCTTACCATTCATTATGCGTCAAATTTCTTTGGGCCTTCAACTCAACATGGAAGATGCAATATAGCAAAGTGTGTGCTTGTATTCATGTTGTATGGAAAATGGTGGAAAGAAATTCTTAATGCAAATCTATAATAAAAGACTTGTTCCTTTAATTTTGAGCTCTGCAAAATTTTGATTTTGATTTTCTTAAGAGTTGTTGCTCCTATTTAGATGCAGAAAACAATGTCACACAAAATTTGATATAATCCAATAGGGGTGGGCATTGGGACTGGAAAACCGGAATATCGAATCGGACTAGATGAAAAAAATTGGTTTACCTAAACAATCAACAAATTGGACCAAAACCTGACTGAATTGGTTTTAATCAATTTTGGTTCTAGTTTCATACCACACAAAATCGAACCAGATCGAACCGGATCGGTTGTGTAATTTTTTTTTTACAAATTATTTAAATCCAATGCTATATTTTTTATTTTATAACTAATATTTTTCCAAGTTCAACTTTAGAACATCTCTCCATGTATGAATTGGATCATTTGTTAATTTTCAAGCCCAAAAAATAACTTATTTGTTAAAATTTGTATTTTTTTAAAATAAAAATAATTCGGTTCAAAACCGAAAGTGGTTTTTTTAAAAAATTCACTAAAACCAAACCAAACCAGACCAGTTAAATAATATCGATTTCAATTTCTATTTGAAGTAAGAACCAAACCAAACTAGACCGTACCCACCCCTATAATCCAACACTCAAACTAGCACCTTCCTATCAAGGCAAGTGCAACCTCTAAGTGATAAGTTCTTGGAGTTGTCATAAGTTTTTATTTTTATTTTTTTACACTCTTAATATACCCTTTTTAGGTAATTCCATTGTGGAATAAAATTGCAATCAATATTTTTCTTTAAGTGAATGTAGTGAGTAGTTTAGGAAAAGATAAGTTGATAACAGTGCCACTCTCCTTCTTGTTCATAGGTTTGAGACTTTTTATGTAGAAAATTCAAAAGCGGTAGTATAAGCATTGCCAAACTTTTCGGTAGGAAGCACATAAACGTTAGTACAAGAACTATTAAATTTTTCTACCAAAAGTGTTGGAATTTTAAAACAGTTTTAAAATTTTTACCGTTTTGATTTGTTTAATTATTTTGGCTGTTTTATTTTATTTATTGTTGGGGTTATAAATATTTAATTTTCAGGTTTTATTTTTATATTAAACGCCTTAGTTTTCTAGTTTAATGTGGTGGAGGTTATATGTTCTTGGATGCCTATAAAAAGCCACTCCTCCTTCACCTTTGATGTACTACCACAATACCATATGCCACAATCACCACCACAATTTGATTCTCTTCTCTTCTACCTTTCATACTTGCTCTACTTATATTATTATTTTTGGGCAACGGTTTTGTGACTTGGAGACCTATATCCGACTGTGAATGTGCTCATAGCGGACCTTGAGCTTGTGTATTGGGTCATATTTGGAGTCTTGTAGACTACTTGTACGTAGGGATGCTACAAAGGCTTTAGGACAACATCTTTGACGTGCTTCACCATATCAAGCTTGCTTTCTTAATCTTAATTTATTTTACTTTTATTTACCTATTATTTGTTTCTTTAGTTTTACTTTATCTTAAAAGACTTTCCAATTTGTTTTACGGAAAGAGGAAAACTATAATTTTTGGCTTTTGGCTAAACCCGATCACTATTTTTTTGTCGTGCTTCGCTATTCTTTTGTATAATGGTCCTTAATATCGTTTTTTTGTTGGACTTAATATCGTTTTATCATCCTTAATTGCCAAAAATGGTGGTCTTTAACTACTTTACTTTCGGAAGTCCTGCATACCAACGTTAGAAGCAATTATCATATATTCTTGGTACTTTGTTATTGTTTGCAATTACTGTTTTAAACGTTGGGTATTGTTTGTTTGGTTTTTGGAAAGGCGTGCATGCGTAATTAAATTTTTCTTTGATTCTTTTATTTCTTAATGGATTATTACTAAAATATAGTTTTTCTATTTCCGTAAAAGTTAAAAGCAAAATCCTTTATAATATAAATAATATATAAAATAAATTGGAAAATCTTTTAAGGTAAAGTAAAACTAAAGAAACAAATAACAGGTATATAAAAGTAAAATTAATTAAGATTAAGAAAGTTGGTATGGTGAAGCGCGTTAGAGACATTGTCTTAAAGCCTTTATAACTTCCTTACGTGCAGGTACAAATAGCCTACAAATAAAAGAAGAGAGGAAGAAGAGGAGAAGAAGAGAGGAGGAAGAGGAAGAAAAAGAGGAAGAGGTGGAAAAGAAGCATGGACAGCACAAGCAAGCCCCTCTATTTTTTATGAATAGAGTTAGTTTTATCAACCAAAAAAGCAAGGGTTACTTTTTTATATTTTGTTCTATTCTGTTTGAATGGGAAGTATTAAATGCTTTAATTATTTTATCTTAACACAAGGAGTACTAATGGTGTGCCTCCATCTCTTAATAGGGTCATCCTTGAGATTTTGAGGCCTATGCTAAATTTAAGAGCATCCGCAATGATGCTCTCTATTTCTTAACTAAAATTTAGCTAAAAATATAAGAAAGCTATTTTAGGAGCTCTCTAAAAAATTTCAACTCCAACCATACTCCCTAATTTGGAGAGTCATAAATGCTATAATTCTTTTTTGATTGGTCCATCTCTATTAAAAAAAAAAAAAAAAGTTAGCATTAAATAAAGGTTTGAAATACTCATTAAATAAGGTAGCATTAAATTATAGGGAGCCACTAGGAGTCCTTTCTCTCTCCTCAGATTTAGGAGCTCCTAGAGGACTCCCTATTTTATGAGGTGGATAGGGAGCATGGTTGGAGTTGCATTTTTACAATGCCTCCCTAAAATTTGTCTAAGGAGGTGATTAGGGAGCCCATTGTAGATGCTCTAAATTGGGGCCTCACATAATCTAATATAAAAATATTTATAATTCAAAGTCATCATCAATAAACATGTAATGACAAAAACATATCTTACTATCCAAAAAAACATTCACATTGTATTTGTTATCTTTATTTGAAGAATTAAAAATATTACAAGAGTTTTTTCCCCAAAAGGAAAAAAAAACACAATCAGTACGATACTTAATGTCTGAAAATTGATAAAATGTTCATAATCAAGTTTTTCTAGAAGTTCACTTCCAATTGAAATCAAGGTTAGTCTAAAAATGAACCAAAGAGAGATTGATGAATGATGATGATTACTTACCAGAAAAACAGAGTTTAAGAAAAAGAAGAAGCCATGAATTTTTATTTTTTTTCATGAAGAACAATAGGGAGGATATATAGTTAGCTTAGTTTGATGTTAACCTTTTTAAAGGTGTTTCTGTTTTTTATTTATAATTATTTAAAATTTGTTGTTATAATGCAAAAATAATAATAATAATAGGTAGAATGACTTCAATGAGACTCGAGCATTGGCCCTTCTATTAATGGATATGCACTACAAAGCTAGCTTCACCACATGCACTTTTGTGATAATATGGGGCACGCTGTAGTATATATATCATTCCTATAATATTAATATATATAATATATAAAGAAATATTTCGGCGGCCCTCAAAAATCAGGAGCCCTGTGTAGAGGCGCCACTTGCACCACCCAGGGACGGACCCAGGATTTCAAAATAGGGTGGGCTAAATTTACCTTGCATAGAAACCTATTAAGTCCATCTCTAATGCTAGCTAGCTAGATAACTCAAACCCAAAATTTTCCCCTCTAAAATAGAACAATTCATTTATATCTCATACTCAAATAATTTTTCAAAATTCTTTGATGTTAATTTTACAATTTTTAAAGTTGAGGAATGGGGTGTGTGGTTTTAATTTAAACAGAAATTTAACGGGGAAGTGTGGTTTTTAATGTTAATTGTTTCTGTATGTGAAGATTTTTTGTTTGTTTTTATTTATATAAAGTGTTAAATGTTAATAAAATTGGGAAAGTGTGGGGGGGACTAAAAAGGGAAGTTGCCTCACACGAAACTCCACCAAGTCAATGCACTAAATCTGTCAGTTGGGGTCCATTTACATGGGTTGATTGGAACTTGGGGAAGGTGTGCTGGGTTTGCTATTTTAGACTAGAAAAAGAAAAACAAATTTGCCTGGGCTATAGCCCAGGTTAGTCAGAAGGACGGTCCGTCCTTGGCACCACCCCAAGGCCGCCCCTGTTTCTTAAATATATTAAGAGTTTTTAAAAATTAATATATAATTATCAGGCCAGGTTCGAGGATGGGGATACTAATACTATCCCCGCTCCGTACTCATCGGGTATTTTTAAAATTCGGGAATCCATGTACTCAATCCCTATTTTGCCCCAAAATCTCCCCCCGTTAGGGCCGGGTACCCGACGGGGATTTCTGCCATCTTACTATATATAAATTCATATAATCAAGAATACCTCTCAAATATTGGTACTCAAATATGGGCCTGCAATAGTCTATGAAACTTTGAGTGCACCTGATGAAACTATGAACAAATAGTACAACGCTTAATTCATTAAATAAATTTAACTATAAATATTGATAGTATTTCAGAATATTCTTACTTCCTTTTTGTGCACTCCAAGTGGTTGAAATCATGATCGTATATCCAAGTTGTCATTGTATCTTCTCAATTCTCAATATAACCCTCCATCAAAATTTTATACCAAGATCTTCATTAGTTGCACCCACTTTCATATCAAAATTGAAGACAAATTAGTCTCCTAATAAACTTTTATAATAAAAACAAATTTCACATAGAGATGATATGTTTGTCAAGAGTAATAATTACTGAAATTAACAGTAAAAAATGCTTTTGACTGTTAGAAAACACTTTTGACACTTCCTTTGAGAAGCGTATATAAGGCCTTAAATGCACGATCATATCTAATAAGCACTGTACTTTGAAGCGATGTATGATGCACCCCCACAAGATTCACAAGAAAACTTGGTGTTAGAGACTCGTTCCAAAACAAAAGTGTTTTCCTGAAGTACAATGAATTCTCCTCCGCTAATCTCTCTGTTTCTCCATCCTCTTCACCCTTCAACTCTAACAACTTGTCATATCACACGCATACTAATTATACACTTCTCTCTCTCTCTCTCTCTCTCTCTCTCTCTCTCTCTCTCTCTCTCTCAC
>NW_018924243.1:0-64895 GCF_002207925.1 Prunus avium | reverse complement strand
CACACACACACACACACACACACACACACATCTCTACTTCACCTCCATCACATCAACCAAAATCACAACAACCCACAAAAGTTCCAAAAAAAACACTAGTGTCCTACTTATACATAAATACCAAAGCGCAGACATTTTTTTCAATTTAATTTCATTGATCCAAAGGAGGTCACTTTACAATGATACTTTGTGTCATACCCAACCTCAAATAACAGAACTCAGCACTTGTACTTGAACAGGGACTCAAAACCAGCATTCTCAATCAATCAATCAATCATAAGTTCATAACACACATTGAGGGTTGTGAGGATTGTGTGGGCTCATGATGGGGAAGGAGTTTGACCATAAAAAGAGAATGGGAAAGGAGGTTTGCTTAATTTCTTCAACCTCTGCTGACAATTTGTTTGATCTCTTTCTGTTGCCCCTTAGTTCCTGTTAAGTTTATGCCACAAACATTAACTTGTTTGAATAATAACTAGACAAGGATTATTCAAAAAAGTAAACAAGAAAGTGAACATATGTTCGATGAAAAAATCTTTTTTTTTTGTGGTTAAAAATTATTACTTTAATAATTAGTAGATGTGCGTCATGGTGTGTTAAATGAAGGATCTAAATTTGATTTTAGAAACCATTCATGTTTTAGTCTGGAAAACATCTTATGTAGGCCCTGAAATCTAAATAACCTTCTCATGATATGTGTGAGTAGACACTGTTGTTGATTAAAATAGACCTCAGGAAGATTTCATACTTCTTGTTTGAATTGAAATTTTAGAGGATAAATGCTAAGAAATCACATTTTCAGGTCGCATTTGATGTGGCAGTTGATGTATACTTATGGCATTGATTATTATACACCATACATTACTTTGTTAGAGTACTGAGAGAGAAACGTATATTGGCAATGGAGCAGGGCAAAGATGTTGAACGTGGAACTAGTAGTAACCAAGAGGAGTTGGAACAGCCTTTCATTAGGCGGCAGAAAGTTGTTGCTCATGAAGATGATGGCAGTGGGAAAGAATTTCAAAATGAATCCATTGGGATGGTTTTGCTTAGCACAGGTGTTGCTGTTTGTGGCTCTTTCCAATTCGGAATATGCGTAAGTTCTCTTGAAATTCTCTATGAACATTGTGTTTTTAGTCAAAGACTGAGAGTAGATTATATAAAGAATAGGCTTTTCTGCGTTTTCTTCTGATTAGGGGGGCTAAAACCGAAAAAAGGGTTGGTTGTTTAGCTTAAAGTTGTTCTTTTGGCAGGTTGGATATTCAGCACCAACTCAATCTGCTATCAGGAAAGATCTTAATCTCTCTCTAGCGGAGGTTTGCATTGTTGTTCTCTTTGCTGGTTTTAGACATGCCTTAATGGTAAAGGGAATTATTAGTAATTTTCAGTGTTTTGGCAGTATTCAATGTTTGGGTCTATACTATCAATTGGTGCAGTGCTGGGTGCTATAACAAGTGGTAAGATTGCAGATTTTCTCGGCCGAAAAGGGGTATGGTAAATGTGACTTTCTGGTGTAAAAGAAAAAAGAAAAAACTGAAGCTTAGCAATCTCCATTGCACTAAGCTTCTTGAAATTTTATTGGTGGCAGGCGATGAGAGTGTCCTCTGTGATTTGCATTGTAGCATGGCTAGCCATCTATTTCTCTCAGGTATATGCTGTTTGCACAGTTTTTAGTTGTTAAATGTAATTGAACAGGTTCATATTAATGACGGTATTTGTTATGACTCTTATGCAGGGAGCTCTGTCACTTGACACAGGAAGGTTTCTCACAGGATATGGAATTGCAGCTTTCTCTTATGTGGTATATATATATGATATATCTCAAGCCATTTCTTTTCAATAGCTGAGCAAGGCTGTTTAATCTATTTGATGATGATATACCCAAGTTTTAACCAAAATTAGCAAAGTGGATGAACAGGTCCCAGTATTTATAGCAGAAATAGCTCCTAAGAATCTCCGCGGAGGGCTTGCAACATTAAATCAGGTAGGAGAATTTAGAATCGAGTGCATACCTGCTTGAAAAATATATGATGATCATTAAGACATAACTGTACTGTACTCCTTTTTCTATGCTTGTTCTGCAGCTTTTCATTGTTACTGGAGGATCATTTGCATTCATAGTAGGAACAATTATAAACTGGAGATCACTAGCTCTAATAGGTAAATTCTTATTCCATAGGGTATCTTGCTATCCTTAATTACAAAACGTGGTTCGACTAAGTTTCCTTCGGAAGGAACTGAAAATTTTGAAGGGACTGATTGTTTGGTTTCAATCTGAAGCAACTGTACCTTGCCTTATCTTGCTTTTGGGTGTATGCTTTGTACCTGAGTCTCCTAGATGGCTGGTGAGAATTCAAATCAGATTAGCTTTCTTTTACCTTTTGTTTTTCATGTTCCCACCAAAATGGAGAAAAAGATGTGTAAGGCTAAAAGCGTTGTTTTCAGGCAAAGGTTGGCCGTGACAAAGAATTTGAAGTTGCTCTACAGACACTCCGTGGAAATAATGCTGATATATCCAATGAAATGACCGAAATTCAAGTACTTCCTGTCAACCCGAAAAATATTAATCTAATAATCACCATTTTAACATTGAAAATGAAGATTTCGAACAAAGTGACCCTGTCTATTTGATGACAGGAATATATTGCTACTCTAAATAGTCTTCCAAAAGCCTCAATCTTGGATTTGTTTCAAAGCAGAAACATCCGTGCAGTGATTGTAAGCAACTTTCATCTGTATGTTTCCATATTTTCTCTAATGATGCTAATCAAATAACTTCTTTTTTTTATACTGAAATCTCCTGAACATGGTCATGGTTTTAGATTGGGGTTGGACTAATGGTATTTCAACAATTTGCGGGTATTAATGGTGTACAATTCTATGCAAGCGAAACCTTCGAATCAGCTGGTAATAATCCGGGCTTTCCTTATACTACATTTCTCTTGGTTTTTTATGTAAGTCTTTCCTGTGAAACTTACTCTATTTCTGTAATGCCAATTGCAGGAGTTTCAAGCAAAATTGGAACCATAGCTTATGCATGTCTTCAGGTAAATCACTTTCTCCTGTTCATGTTTGAGTTTGTCCATCTAAACTTAGCTCATGTAAAATTCATTGACAGGTCCCAATAACTCTAGTAGGAGCATTGCTTATGGATAAGACAGGAAGGAGAGTTCTTGTAATGGTATCCATTGATCTAGAAACCCTGACCTTTTTCTAAAAGGACATTTTTATAGGGTAAGCCTTTCATTATAGGTGTTTGTTTTTATGTCATGAAGGTTTCAGCAGCTGGGATGTTCGTAGGCTGTATGCTGGCAGGAACTTCCTTCTCTCTCAAGGTATCAAAAGTCCAAAACTACATTCTATAACAAAAATCTTCTGTCTTTTCCCTGTTTGATCATGGTCTTAACTTAAGTTTGTAATTTAACATCTTTTGTAAATCAGGGACAAGGTTTGCTGCTCGATTGGGTACCGATAATAGCTGTGTCTGGTGTGCTGGTAAGTTAATCATTACATCTTCAAACTTTGGAAAGTATCATCAAACTTCTTCACTACATCTTCTCATTTTACTTGGGTTACATTTGGTACATGTGAAATCAGATTTACGTTGCGTTTTTCTCCATCGGGATGGGAGCAGGCCCTTGGGTAATAATGTCTGAGGTAAACTGTGGAAAACTTATCAGTTCCTCAAAGCTATTCATATTTGAGGAATGTTGAACCAAAGAGACGGCAGCGCTGCAGAATACTTTATGGATCAAAATACATATATATTTTATATATGTAATATGGTTTCTCTTTGCAGATTTTCCCAATTGATATCAAGGGAGTTGGTGGGAGCTTGGTGGTGCTTGTAAACTGGTCAGGTGCTTGGATAGTTTCCTATACTTACAACTTTCTGATGAGATGGAGTTCCCCAGGTAAGTAAAACTCCTTGAACCAAACACATTGCTTGATACTGAGAAATGGTTTTGTATTGTTTCACAGCTGAAGTCTGATTCAAATTTATTTATTTGAATTATTTTACAGGAACTTACTTCCTATACTCTGCAGTCTGTTTGTTGACCATTCTATTTGTGGCCAAGATAGTCCCAGAGACCAAAGGAAAAACACTAGAAGAAATTCAGGCAAGCCTCAATCCAGACAGAAGACAAAGTATATGAACTAACAACCTCTAGGAGTTTTTTTTTAATGTCAGAGAAATACAAGAAGTTACAAATGCAACACAAATATCTCATTGTGTGTATAATTCTTTGAGTTTTGAACTCTCAAAATATAGAATGCGATATAGAAAAAGAAATGCTTGTATTCGTTTTTGGATAGAAAACTGTGGAAAGCAAGGTTGTATGCAAACTATACTCAAACAAACGAGTTATGCCCTGGTTTTGACCTCTCCAAGTTTTAGGCAAAGTATGATATCAATCGATTGGTGCACAAAAATATGATTGACGGTAACATTCTCCTAGATGGAAAACTGTGGGAGGAGGAACCAAGATGTGATTCATACGGTATAACAGTTCAGATCACTCACAACACAAGTACATGGATAATTGTAAGTGATTGATTCTCAGCCGTTGATGAGTATGGATCCTAACCGTTCATTTTCAGAGAAATTTGCAATTGATATTGAAGGAGAGGACTCACGATACAATTGATAATTTGATATGGTATAATGGATCATAATACTCGCACATACATGAATCATTGATTAATGGTAACATTCTTCCCGATATAGAATGCAAGACGGAAATGGATTCTTTGTATCTCATTTGTACTTAACTTGTATAAAATGCAAAACCCACTAGTATAGTGGTTTGGAGTAATTACTCATCTAGGCAAGGTTCTAGGTTCGAGTCTTAACATTCATCTAATATGTGTAAATTTAGTATATTATCGTCCATCTCAATAAGAAATGTCTAAAACAAACAAACTTGTATAAAATATGCATGTGTATCATCCGATAAAAGTATACGATGAAAATTCGGCTATTATACATATTATTGACCAAGACAGCCTTGCAGAGGGTTTGATATTTGTTGGGAAAAAAAAACACAAAACAAAATCCGATTTGTTTCATTTTGGATGGTCCACGAGTCGAAGACTTTAGACCATCATCTGTTTCACCATGACCATGCCCTGCTTTGCATTCAAACACGTATAGCTCCACCTTAACGACCTCTCCTTCGACCCAAAACCCATTCATGGCGGTTCATCAACGATCTCGCTCAGTCCCAATTCACACATCGCCTCCTCTCTCTCCCAATTTCTAGGGATCAAAATTCGATTCGCCAAGGTAAGTAAGTAGCTCTCTGATTATCTTTCAACGCTTTGTTTTGTTTGCCTCTGCCGACAAATGTTAAATGGGAATTCAAAGTTAGAATCTTTTGTTTGAGTATTGTTTGGTTTCTGAGGAATTGGAAGTGGGTTTTACTGAGCTTGGTTGAGCTGCGCTTGACTGTTTGTGTGTGCGAGAACTGTGAATAGGAAGATTTTTCACGTTTAAAGTTAGGGATTTTTTTGGTCTCAACTCTGAATTATACATTAATTATGTGCAGGGTCACTACTGTTGGAACTAAATTACATTAATATGATGGCCCATTGAGTAGTGGGTATTGGGAAAAATTACAAAATGAGTTACAGAACGAGGTTTGGAAAAGATACTAGCGCTTGTGATAGTGGAAATACTGCTGAAGGTTCTGGTTCAAGTATAGGACCCAATGAAGTATCAAATGATTTTGATCATGAAATTGCTCAACTCACTAAGCATAGATCAAGACCCCATCAGCTTCTGAGCCAGGACATGCCTGGAAAGTCGAGGTTACTGGTTTCAACAATGAAAATGTTGGTTGGTCGTGAAAGTAATCATTCGGGACGCGGGAGATTCTCGTCTGCTGACGGTTGCCATGTTTTGAGCCGGTATCTGCCCATCAATGGTCCTTGGGGGGTGGACCAGTCAACAAGTCCTGCTTATGTTTCTCAATTTTCAAATGATGGTTTGTTTTTTGTTGCTGGATTTCAGGTATTGGGGTTTATGGGCTTAATGATATAACTCATTTATTCTTGTGCTTAAAAAAAATCAATTTCCCCACTATGCATTCATGCAGATACAGAGTCCTAACTTTCTTCTTTTAATGAAACAGGGAGGCCATATTAGAATGTATAATGTTGATAAAGGATGGAAAGTTCAGAAGGACATCCTAACCAAAAGCTTGAGATGGACAATTACTGATACATCTCTATCGCCAGATCAACGTTATCTTGTGAGTTATTGATGCTTTATTGAATCAAATGGGCCTTCTGTATATAACTAAGACTTTTAAATTGTAGACTTCTGTATATGTGCTCTCAATCATCATGCAAACTTTTCTATACATTTGGTTACACTTCGTGCAAATTCCTTAGCTTGTGTATATGTAGTTCTTTCTCCTCTCTATAGAATAGGTTTAGATGTGTCTGGGATGATAAAGATAATGTCATCAAGATTTATTGAATATATGGCTTGTTTTCGTTTTCCTGACAATTATGATCATCATTCCAGAATTATTATTAGTCACGATTAATTTGAATGTAAAATTGCAGGTTTATGCTAGCATGACACCCATTGTCAATATTGTCAATGTTGGATCTTCTATGACAGGGTCAGTTGCAAATGTTACGGTATGTGACACTAGTGCTACTAGCTTTGAATTTAATACAGAATATCTTGTAGATGCTATTTTAATTGGTTTGTTTACAGATCTGGTGTGGTCCATAATGTTCCTGGGCCTTTTACAGATCTGTTGTTTGAATCGTTGTCTCCATCTTGTAAAGTAGGAATGTTTATTAATGTTACCAGATCATGAAAGCTGGTAGATATTACTTCCTAGCTATGATATCCGAGGTTAGCTAGGGATGTTTTGTTGACTTCATTTCAAAATTATTGTTTTTCCTGGATAATCTGTTGGCATATTGGTGATTTTGCAAGATGTTACAACTCCCCACTATAATGCTTGGGTTTATCTCATTATAACCTGTTTTTGTACATTTTGAAGTGTACATTTTATTTTTTGGATAATTACTTATTCAATTTTAATAATCAGGTGATTTTCTGTTATGATGGTGCGCTTCATAGAATCACTTTCTTGTTCATACTTATTCTTTCTTACATTTAAAGATTACCTTTTCTGTTCAGGAAATTCATGAAGGTCTGGATTTTTCTGTTGATGGTGATGAGGACGAATTTGGAATTTTCTCAGTTAGATTTTCAACTGATGGGCGAGAGCTTGTAGCTGCAAGTAGTGATGCTTCAATATATGTTTATGATCTCCAAGCAAATAAAGTTAACCTCCGAATACCAGCACATGCGGTAAAGGCTCTAAAAAATCGAATATAATCAAATTACTCCTTAATGGTGGTTTCTAAGAAGTTTGCCGTCTACTTTTAAAGGCACATAGTTGCCAATTCTAGTTCCTTTCTCCAGAGACTATCTGGATGGAACTTACAGGTATCAGTTGATTATTTTATTTAACTTTTGTTGCAGTCTGATGTAAACACTGTTTGCTTTGCGGATGAGACTGGACATCTCATATATTCTGGCAGTGACGATAATCTCTGTAAGGTAGGGTTCATCCATGGTCTTTATATGGTATAAGATGTAGAAATCATGATCTCTACATTGTTTGGTTCTTGTTTTTAATTTTCTTTTATTTTGGCATTTCCCTTTTGTTGTCACTGAATGTCAATCTTAAATACTGTTATTAAAGGTTTTTCAGTGAAGGAACCTTTGTCCTTTTATTTTCTGATTAAGGAGGCCTAAGGCCTGGGGAGGGAGGATACTTTACCATTGGAGCTATGAGTCCCCATGAATTATAGCCCTATTTATTTTCTTGTACAGGTTTGGGATAGACGCTGCTTAATCACAAAAGGACAAGCAGCTGGGGTCCTCATGGGACATCTTGAAGGTGTTACATTTCTTGATAGTCGGGGAGATGGGCGTTACTTAATATCAAATGGGAAGGACCAGACTACCAAACTCTGGGATATAAGAAAGATGTCCTCTAGAGCCATGTAGTAAGTCTGTGTTACTTGTTTCCCTTTTCTGCTCATGTTAACTTTTGGATTTCTGTTCAGTGCTATATAAATATAATATTTATTGCTGTCAACAGCATGGGATAAGTTGACCCAATTTTGTTATATTCTCACATTAATATCTGATTTTTGACATGGTTTTGGCAGTCTTTCTTCAATAGGTTGACCTATGATGCTATTAATTGTTTTATATCAATAATATAAAGAAGATGATATGGTAACAGACATATTGAGTGCTGACAGCTTAATAGAACTTTATATCGTGATATTTTCTGTCTGTAGAAGGGATGGTAAAAGGTTGGGGAACAATTAGAAGTGGAAAGGTAGATTATTTGCAAATAGTTACTATGATTAGAGCATGGTGGAATTTATCGAACTTTTATCAGATTAACATATTAAAGCATGGTGAAAAGAGGACCATCTTTGTGAGATTCGAATACAGCAGCTACTATTATTATAGCATGGAATATGTCTCTGATCTTTGTTGAACCATTTTGTCTTAATGTCACTATTGTGTTTTTACCATATTAAAACATGCAGTTCATGTATCTCAAGTTAATTTGAATTTGTTTGTGCCTGTCTGCGTGTGGAATAAACACTCTTGTCAAATCGGTTTATGATTTAGATACTGAGATACTGGGTCAATGACTAAAGTCTAGAGCCTCCACAGTTAAATATTAGTGTATGGATTTACTTTTGTGGCCACTGATTTTCAATTTTCCAACCAGCAGCCCAGGGCTTAGAGATCATGACTGGGATTACAGATGGATGGAGTACCCAGCTCATGCAAAAACTTTGAAACATCCAAATGATCAGTCATTGGCTACATATAGAGGCCATGGAGTCCTGCGTACTTTAATTCGCTGTTACTTTTCTCCAGCATATAGGTAATTCTCATTTCTGTATTAATTTTAAATTTGGCTTCAAAGATATGTGAATCCAAAGTTGCAGATAGTGATATTGGCTTGAATCTGGTCAGTTCAAAAAAGTAATAATAATAAAGTAAAAAAACCCTTGTGGTAAGTCCAAGATTGAATGGGCTAGGCTTTACTCTTCATGATGTATTGACTGAGTTATGAGTTCAAATGACTTATTGAACTGCTGGAGTAGGTGTATGTTCCATTAACTGCTTTCATAGTTAACCCTGGTCTTGGTTTTTTATTATGCTTTATTTCAAAGTTCAACACCAAGTTCATTTATCAGATTATGATCATAGATCTAGGGAAGTTGGTCAAGTAATTGATTCAGCCTACAATCTTATTGGCTGTTTTTCTGGTTCTAGGGAATCCGTTTCATCTGTCATATAATCAGTTGGCTGTGTTGACAGTTGTTTAGGAGTATGTTTGGAGTATGTTCCTAACTTCGTGTCCTACTTATTGCAGTACTGGACAAAAGTACATCTACACTGGATCTAGTGATCATTGTGTCTATATATATGATCTGGTACGTAACTCATCTTTCATGTTTCACATCATCAACACAACGTTTTCTCATGTCATCCTGTTCAATAGTTGATGTAATGAGATGAGGTAGCTATCATCTTTTTTCGTATTCATCTGTACAACCCATAAAAAGAAGACAAAAGTAAATGCTTGTATGAGTTCCTTGTGGCAAAGCAAGAATCATGGTTGGCAGTCTCTAATAAAATAACACTCCCATGAGAATTTCTCCTGAATTCAGCTTGTTGGCTTGTCACTAGTACAAAGCTCAGTAATAGGCTAACATGTTCCCTTCTTGAAAAATTCTGTCTTGGGAACCTGTGATTATTGGATCTCTAGTAATTTTGTTTGTTCTATAAAGGTGACCGGAGCTCAAGTTGCGAGACTCAACCATCACGAAGGACCTGTAAGAGACTGTAGTTGGCATCCTCTCTATCCGATGTTGGTCAGCTCTTCTTGGGATGGGACGATTGCCAGATGGGAATTTCCTGGGGATGACCAAGTACCCACCCTGGTGAGGCCGAGAGCGCGCCGGAGGAGAGGCTACTATAACTATTGAGGATGGTTCATGTTTTTCACACAGTTTGTAATGTTATACTGCATTTTTATTTATAAAAAAAATTGCAGTCAGTAAGTACAGAAAAATTATAGTTCTTTGGTCGAAGCCTTACAAACTATAATGGCTATACACAAATGTAAAATATGTAATGTTATTGTTATTCACAATAAAAACAAATAGTGTGTAAAGTTGCATTGATATGTTCAGCATGCGACTCACTCCTATTTGATTTCAAGGGATTTTACTCATGTATTCATTAAATAAAATCAAATGTTTAGCTTCGAAGCTTTGAAGCCAGTCTGTTCTTCTTGGAATAAATACCTTTTGGTCTTTTTATATTAGAGTAAATTAGTAATTCAAAAAATAGTTTGGTATTAGGGTTTATTCAATTAATTTTAAGGTTCGTTTAAGAACACCCAAAATTTATAGTATATCCTAATTCAAATGGGATTTATATTGTAAGCGACGCCTATAAATATATATAAATACATGTAAAGGAAACGTGGAGTAATACAAAGTGAGGGACTCTAGCTACAATCACTTATGATCTCACGCGTGTCATTGTGTAAACGGTTGAGCATAAAAAAGAGTGCTGCTATTTCCACCCACCTGTCTTATTTTCCCACCCGCCATGAAAATTTGAAAAACCACAATCCTATCTTTACACCCACCATTATTCCTAAAATACCCTTCCATTCACTTAACATTTTTAACCCTAACTTAATACTATTGATTGAGTCCGAAAAAAAAAAAAATTAAAAAAAAAAAAAGGTTTCAGCAACCACCCACCGCACACTCCATCAAAACAAGAACCACCCATACCTACCACCTCGGGCCAAGCCTCCCCTCCTCCATCCTCCTCCTCGTGTCTCTTTCACCATTATTTCAGTTGTATTGAACAACACCTTCAAACCCCAATCTAACATTCTTCTCCTCTCTCCGTTTCAATCAACCCACGAATAAATAAACCCACGAGAAATATTACATCAATTGGCCCAGATCTGAGACGACACTTCGACTGCATTGCCTGCCAAAGTCGCTCATCGTAGTCTTCATCAATATCAGAAACTTCATGGCCCTTTTTCGCTAATTTAGATTTATAAAAAAAAAAAAAAAAAATAGAGAGGAGGACAACTGGGAATCTTACAAGAGCAACTCATTTGGTTTAGATGGCAATTGATGATGTAGCTGCCAGTGAGGTAAGGAGGGGAGGTTGGTTTGGTTGTCACGGGGTTGGGTGGGTAGTCTGAGGGTTGTTTGCTGGGCTTTTTTTATTCATTTATTCTAATTTTCTGTTTTTATTTTTACTTTTATTTTCTTGACTTAACACTGTTAACTTAGAGTTAAGTTCTTTAAAAGTCATTTTACAATAGGATAAATTTGCCTTTAAAATTTTAAAGATAAAATGGGTGGGAAAATAGGACAAGTGGGTGAGAATAGAAGCGCTGCTATGCATAAGTGGGCTGATGAGCTCCCACCTGAGCTGTTAGGGTTGATCGTGAAAAAGCTCGCTTCAAATTTCATGGACATCCTTCGCTTTGAAGCTGTCTGTTCTTCTTGGAACCGCGCTGCAAGATGGTATACCTCTACTGCCGCGTTGACTCCTCAATGTCCATGGCTTATGCTCCCCACCCTCAAATTACATGGTAGGTGGTCCAAGCCCCCTAGCGACGGTGATATGCTTCTTCAGCCTGGCAGAGAATAAGGATTACAAGATGGACTGGAAAGCGTCTCAAGGCTTTCCTGTGGACGTAGATTCCTTTCCGGGTTCATCACATGACGGATGGCTGGTGTGTAATTCATCACATGGGTGGCTGGTGATGCTGGAGGTGGTGGGGTCAATGTTATTCCACGAAATCCGTGGAATCCGTCTTTTCAATCCAATATCAAGAAAAAGCAAGACGGTTCCTCCCTTGCGCCAGGGTGTGTCTTCAATCAGAAAAGTTGTGCTTTCCTCGGACCCCTCTCGCAACAACAACTTTGTCGTGGTAATTCACGATGCCACATCCCGATCGGCAAGGCTAACATTCTATCAGCACGGCAGAGGCGAAGAAAACGCTGCTGCGGGGGCATGGACTGACTTAGAGGATTCACATAATCATTTTGGCGGCTATTCTGATATCCAACTCCTCAACAATGGCCATTATTTATTTGCACTGTCCTTAGACCACTCAATTGAAGTTTGGGACTTTGGGGACACCTATAATAACCATCCCACCAAGATCCTGAGATTTCGAGCTTCCATTGATATTGATCGGAATGTTCTTAGCTGCATGACGAGTGATACAAAATGGTTGCTGGAGTCAATGGGTGAGGTTTTGCTTGTGGAGATGGAGTTCTTAGGGCAACATTGCAGAGGAGCGGAGCTCTTCTATGTCTACAAGTTAAACATTGCTGCCAAAAAGTGGGAGAAGGTGGAATCTTTGCGTGATTGTGCTTTATTTGTGGACAGTAATGGATCGGCAATGTCGTTATCCACGGCCAAATTGCCAGAATTGGAAGAAAACTCGATTTACTTCGCAGACTCATATCAGGAGTATTCATGTAGTTCTTTTAATGATATTCATGTTCGAGGAGTATTCAGCTTAGAAACTAAACGTGTTAAGCAATATTATACAACTGCAGCTCATGCGAACGCTAGGTATGCACCAGCCCTTTGGATTCTTCCTACTCCCTGGTGATGTTGGTATCAAACTTTAGTTTTTTTTTTTTCTATTTGACATGTAACAAGTAGGCTTATGATACTTATAACTTCTAATAATAAGTCTCTGAAAGTTATTATATGCCTACTTATCGTGGCAATTCCTGAGTGGATAAATTTGAAAGAAAACTCCTCAACCCGGATATACATTGTATGAGTTCTGTTTCTCGTGTCATTATCCACTCAAGAATTGCCAGGATTGGAAGAAAACTCGATTTACTTTGCATACTCGTATGAGGAGTATCCAATAATTTCTTGTGATTTTGATGATGATATTGGCATGTTAGGATTAAACTTTATTTTTGTTTCTGTTTAACATGTAACAGTAGGCTTATGAAAAAATATAATTTTTGATAATAAGTCTTTGGAAGTTCTAGTCTATTATCCAAAAAGGATTTCATATTCCTTAAAACTGAAATTTCTTACTTTTAATCTTCCATGAAATGAAATCTTGTAATGACTTGGCAAATTAGCATAAAACGACAGATAACAATCCAAATCCGGAATAACTTTAACCTTGTCCTAGTCTTTACTATCCTCGGAACCCCCAAAACTCACACACCAAACAAACAAATAAAATCTTATTTAATTTACCCACCAAAGCCAAAGCCCAACTGACATAACAAAACCAAAGAAACAAACAAACCAAGCAAGCAAAGAACTTGCCAAGCAAACGACAATGGCGTCGTCCGCAGCAAGGATCACCTTCCGCATACTCATCATAGCTCTGGTTCTTCTGGTCCTCTTCTACGTCGGTCGACCTCTCTACTGGAAAATCTCAGCCACCATCCACGAGATCCGCGAAAACAAACAGACCGTTCAACAAGGTACATACATTCACTTTCCTTTTTCCGCTTTGATTTTTGATTTTTCGTTTTCTGGGTATGAATTTTTTGCTCTGGGTTTTGAAATGGGGTTCAGGTTTGTCGAAGATCGTTCTGGAAGCTCAGAAATCGGTGGGTTGGTACCACGACGAATCGGATTCGGGGTCCCGCGTAGATCGGGTCGCGAAGAATGTCGGGTGGGCCACGACCCGGAGGCTATTGCTCCACCAGGTTTCATGAAAGTTCTTTTACCGTTCCGATTTCTGTTATGTGCTTTTCTGTGTGGGAATGTTAATGGTGGCCAAATGGGTTTGTTGTTCAGATCTAGTCTTTTCGAATGAAGTGGCTAATTATCTTAGATTAATATATTTCCAAAGAACTGAAATACTTCCTCCTGGAAATTACTACTTGTAGAAAGAAAAATTTGTACAACCTGCTATGAATGCCGGATAATGTAACCCTTTCTGGAAATATATTAATAGAGTTGTACTGAGTTTTGATTTGATTTAGTTTGATTTGATGCATTGGATTAGTGATTGCCTTTGGTTTTGATTTTTGGTACGCTTTCAAATCTGTAGTTTATATGCGAACCCGAAAAAGGGATGAATTTGATAATTTAGATGCTCTGGCTTGATTGATTGTACATGCCATTCATGAATGTTTTGGATTAGAATACAAAGTTTAAAGTTCTAACTATGGCTGTTCATCAAAATATAGTTTCCATTCTGCAAGTTATGTAAGGAAGAATCAGCGGATTTTCATTTCTTTTTGTTATTTTCTTTTCTTCATATAGTCATGTGAGGGTCATCCATGCTCACCAACTATTGGATTATGATCCAACAGATGATACTTACTCACAAAATCAAAGTACTAATCCGGATTTCTATATTTTTTGTTGGATTTTGATCCAATAGTTAAGCATGAATTTTGTGTTTAATAATGAGTGGGAGATCGAAACTGTTGGAAACTAATAGTATACTGTAATTAGGATTCTATAGGAATATTTGGGTTCCTAATTTGTTTAGGGGTTGTGATATGATTTCCTAAATTAAGCGATTTGGTCCTAAACAAGCATTATGTATGTATATGTATACATCTCACCAAAGTTTACCAGGAAGATCTAGATCTGTGAGTGTTCTTCTTTAGGCTGCTATAAGGCATTGGAGAAGTCCTCCAAGTGTTCTTTCCTTCATGTGGATGCATGTGGGTGCATGCGGAAAGCCGAGAGGGAAAGTGTGAAGGCGGTGCAAATGCAGATATCTGAGTGTTAGAACTTGGAAGCCGTTTTTTTTGCAAGATTTTCTGTAAGCAGATTGGTTCTGAAGAAACAGGAGAAACCAGTGAGAACTTACCAGTCTAAATATTGATATCATTTAGCTGTTTCTATCTGTATGGGTTACTATTACCTACCTATTGCCTTAAATTTCTTTAGGCTTAAAGTAGGTCATTCAACTGCCGAATATATGATTATTACTCTCCTTTCAAAGCTTGAAGTGAAGTGAGAGCCATTTTTCTGAGAGTTCGTACTCAACTAGAGTAATTTTTCTGTGTCGGGCTAGAAAAAGTCCATGATATATCAATTTTGTCGTCCATCCGTATTATGATGCGTGAATTAGTAACACTTTGTGATGATGTGTTACACACAAAAATTTCACCTCTACTGTGAACAGTGTGGGTCACCTCCCATGACATAGTAGGTATGGCATGAGGTGGTGAAAGGACAAATAAAAATGGGCCATAAGAGATTACGAGTTATGGGACTTGGGCTTGCCATTTTGATTGTTTAATCAGATTTGTATGTTCTTTTTCACTCATTTTGGGTCTTTATGACTTAGTTGGACTGCCAAAGCTTGTTAATAACCTTCGTTTTCTAGCTACCCATCAAATTATCCAAGTAACAACACTTTTTTTTCTTCCTCTTTTCTTCACTGATTACATATTGAACAAAATCCTATGAAACCTAAGAGCATCTTTAAAGGGGATGTCAAATTTAGCGTGGCATTTTTATTATGTAGAAAAAATAGCCGAGAATCACTCTAACTGAAATATTAAGGCCCACGTGGAATAATAATGTTTCTCCCTTATGTAAAATGTCCTTGTATGATGCCCACTTGTTGGGTTTCTAAAAAATAAAAAATTGATACCACTTGTTGGGAGTCAAAGAGATTTGGTGCTCATCTTACAATGATATTATCGCCAACTTAACTAATTACTTTAAATTAATCTAATTTACTGAAAGAATAATTCGAACTTGAATGCAAGGGGGCTCATTGCTCTGACCAACTAACCTAACCTACATTTACACGTGAGATTTTTATTCAAAGGTTCCATCATAATTTAAGGAGATGACTCGCTTAATATCTCAGTGACGAAAGGTTTACACTTTGATTAACTCATGCTTCCTACCACATTTAAATTTTAATTGTGGTTGGGCCAAGGAGTACGATATCCATGTATTAATTTGTCCAAAATCGCTCAAACACCATGCACCCTACCTACCACCCCGCAAGGAATATATGAATATTACAATTGGGATAGAAGAATAGGATCACTTAGACTAATAGACCTTTAAAGCATGAGTCGGTTCTTCTCCGCATGCTCAAAAGAATATGTTAAATATTACACGTTAGCTAGATATATAGGTCAAAGCTTAATCCATGTTAATTATTAGTTTCATTTAACTATAATAAAATCATTTACACATTCTCTAATAGACAATCATTTACACATTCTCTAATAGACACATGATATATATTTATTGAGATTGACATAAGCGAGTCTCGCATCTGTTAAGGAGATTGTACAAATATGTCACAATACGACGAGTTGAAATAATACAAGCGGAATCGTAATCACATTTTAGACCATTATCTCGTTCTACTCTCGCCTTAGTTTATACGCAATGATTTTTATTGCACGGGACCATACTTAGGCAGTCATCACTGATCATAATGAACTTTAGGTTTAGCTTCATTTAGGCAACAAAGGTTGGCCCTTGCAACTTTAACTTAATTGCTTGTGTAACACAAGTAATTTGTCTTCTAATTTGTTCCTTACTTGGTTCTTAAACAATCTCAGTTGGCCTGGTTTTCCTTGTCCTCTAGTTACAAGTTAATTCTAATCAGAATATTTATGAATGATTGAAAATGGCTTGCTGCTGGCTGGCCTTATTCAGAATCACATTCACACAATAGTGGTTTTTGATGATTTTATGGAGAAGCACCTCCTACGTGCTTCCCTATATAAGTGATTATGACCCTCCCAAACCCCTAACTTCACTATTGAGTTGACCTAGCTAGGTTTTAACTTAAAGAAATCTCCCACTTAATGTTATTGATCTTATTGTTGGAGTTGAATTTGATTCACAATTTCTACCAATCTCATCGCTTGATCTTTCCATTATTTTCAAGCACCAAAGCAATCTGCACCACCTTAGGACATTGTAATTAATAATAATCACCACATACCCTATCGAGTAAGTCTCTGAATGAGATGGATAATAATTTAAAGTCAACTCCAACTTTGAGTCGCATATTGTGCTTGTTCCCTACTAAGATGACTTTTAATTTTGCAATCATAACCATCTTGTATGATGCCCACTTGTTGGGTTTCTAAAAAATAAAAAATTGATACCACTTGTTGGGAGTCAAAGAGATTTGGTGCTCATCTTACAATGATATTATCGCCAACTTAACTAATTACTTTAAATTAATCTAATTTACTGAAAGAATAATTCGAACTTGAATGCAAGGGGGCTCATTGCTCTGACCAACTAACCTAACCTACATTTACACGTGAGATTTTTATTCAAAGGTTCCATCATAATTTAAGGAGATGACTCGCTTAATATCTCAGTGACGAAAGGTTTACACTTTGATTAACTCATGCTTCCTACCACATTTAAATTTTAATTGTGGTTGGGCCAAGGAGTACGATATCCATGTATTAATTTGTCCAAAATCGCTCAAACACCATGCACCCTACCTACCACCCCGCAAGGAATATATGAATATTACAATTGGGATAGAAGAATAGGATCACTTAGACTAATAGACCTTTAAAGCATGAGTCGGTTCTTCTCCGCATGCTCAAAAGAATATGTTAAATATTACACGCTAGCTAGATATATAGGTCAAAGCTTAATCCATGTTAATTATTAGTTTCATTTAACTATAATAAAATCATTTACACATTCTCTAATAGACACATGATATATATTTATTGAGATTGACATAAGCGAGTCTCGCATCTGTTAAGGAGATTGCACAAATATGTCACAATACGACCAGTTGAAATAATACAAGCGGAATCGTAATCACATTTTAGACCATTATCTCGTTCTACTCTCGTCTTAGTTTATACGCAATGATTTTTATTGCACGGGACCATACTTAGGCAGTCATCACTGATCATAATGAACTTTAGGTTTAGCTTCATTTAGGCAACAAAGGTTGGCCCTTGCAACTTTAACTTAATTGCTTGTGTAACACAAGTAATTTGTCTTCTAATTTGTTCCTTACTTGGTTCTTAAACAATCACAGTTGGCCTGGTTTTCCTTGTCCTCTAGTTACAAGTTAATTCTAATCAGAATATTTCTGAATGTTTGAAAATGGCTTGCTGCTGGGTGGCCTTATTCAGAATCACATTCACACAATGAATAGACAGGATTTTTTTGAAGTATACAAGGAACATAACAACAAAATTCAAGGTGATCGATCTATGTACTATTACCTTTTTAGCCTTTACCCAATGGATTTGATGTCGGGTTATTGATCTTTTCAGTGACTTATTAATGCTTCAAGCATAGGATGAACTGTATGAATGCTAATGTGAAAGAGAAGAGTAATCTTATAATAAGTTGTAGAGGAGTTTGTGTTTTTCTAAAACTTAATATGAAGAGTGGTGGGCTGTGTGTATAGATGTATTAGGGTTAATTTTGTCTTTTTATACTAATAAAATTTAAAAGCTTAATGATTTAAGTATTTGGATGAACAAAGAAAAGTGTCGAGTTTAAATAAAAAAATTATATTTTAATTTGACATATCGGGTGGAATGTAAAACTCTATTATATATCAAATTAGCGCATAAGTCATTAAATTCAAATTTAATATTTGATAGTTGACATCTTCTTTGAAGATACTAATATTTTTACTATTAGATTAAGTATTAATTAATTAAGAGACCGACCAAAAAGAAAAGAAGATAGAATGGAAAGTGTGAAAGAACCAAAAATTATTGATCCCCCAACCGCCAAAGCTGAAAAAGAAGGGATATTAATGGCTTTCGCTGGATGCTTCGGGTTTGAGTCTTGCCAATTATAGAAATTTGAATAAAACATGGTGACTGCTGACTGGTGGTGAGGTGTATTATATATATATATAGAAAAGGGACCCACATATGACAAATCAATCGGTTCAAATCAAAGTGGAACTGCGTGTCATACACGTGGCCACATACCATTGGACGGTTTCGAAGCTTTTTGGGCATTCGCGAAAAAGTCCAGCAACTGTTCATCTATGACTAATTGAACTTTCATGTGAACAAAAAAAGAAGGGGACAAATTGAACTTTCATCATGGTATTGGATTCTCATAAAAGATTCGGATCATTGGGTGCTTGGAACAACATACGGTACCTATCTGTATTCTGACCCAAAAAAATACGTATTTATATGGATAAGCAGTGCTAAGCCAGTTGCCAAACAAGCATATAAGTAAATTTTGATTGTTAATGCGTATGAAATTCATAATACATTAACGATCAAGATTAGCTCAACCGAGTAGTGTTTTTATATGAATTCTTATATAGTTTCGGTTTATTTGGATTCATTTCTCTACAATATTGATACATTTCCTTTCCCATCATATTCATCTCTAGGTACATTTAAAGTCGGATATAATTTCACTACTCTTTAACTCATACATTTCTCAAAGCATTAAGAACAATGTGAAGTGCCCCAAACCCTAGCGGCTCTCTCCCTCTGCGAGTCTTAAAGGAAAATTCCATAGAGGGGGGGAGGAGAAAGAAGCGTCACTGCCCCTCCTCCCCCTCCTCTCTTCTAGTCTTTTCCTTTTAGGTTAGTGAATAAGTTCACTGGGGCGTTTTGAATAAAAAGCATCTTGTGGTGGTTTCTTCTAAGCTATGGTTAGATTAAAGTTTCCCATCACCCCTTTTAGTCTATATTCTTAATCAAATCCTACTCCCAAAACTCGCTCCCTAACACCGCTCATATTCTTTAAATTTGTTTATGCATTGTGTTTGACGGAGGTTGTTGCAAATCACCCAATTGTTCTCTGGCAAAGTTGTTGTTTTCGTTTATTTATTAGTTCTTATGCGCAAGTAGATCGCTGTAAATCATATTTTCTCAAATCTATTACGGATGCAGTGGTGGGTGTGGCCGCGACGGCGCTTCTTCAGGTGGTGGTGGTAGGATTCGTTTAAGGTCATGTGTTGATTTAGGGTTTTGGTTATGTTAGGTTTGTGGGCTTTGTTTGGACTTATGACTAATTGTGGTGATGTGGGCTAGTAGTTTTAGTGCGGCTTTTGTCTGCATTAGTTTTGCTTTTAGCATGTTAGTTTGTTGCCCTCTTAGAATTGGTATTTTAGATGTCTTGTTGATATCTTTGATTGTACCATTAAAGTTTATCTAATGAAGTTTCTATTTGATAAAAAAAATAATAATAATAAAAACAATGTGAATTTCTACCTTAGACATACATGTGGCTCCACTACTAATTATTTCTAATTATCATTATTTGTTAATTAGATATTAGCCTCTCAATACAAGTAGAGGTGGCCAAAGGTAAGTGTACGTCCGGTCCGGTCTGGTACACTCTTTGACACTACCTCACTTATCCCAATGACACTACCTTGTCTCCTCTATCATATAAAGAGAAGAGAGGAGTGTAACAGGTTTAGACAAGTTTTTATCCTAAATAGAGAGGCTAACAACACATCTTTACATATGCTAGCATGCACTAGTGAACCCATAGCAGTGCCATTATGACTTTAGTATTATTTTTAGTAATTGTCAATTAAAATTATTACGCAAGGTAAATTTGTTTAAATGTCGGTCGGGAGAGCAAAACGTCATTCCCTAAAAAAGAAAATATAAAATTTAGGTTAAGTTTAAAGACAAAAAGAGAAGTTGGGTGCAATCCACGTATTTTTTTTGTTATTGATCGAAGTCCTTTGACTTTTGTGCAATGTAGGATGACATTCTTTTATTATTATTATTATTATTATTATTTAAATGTTTATATATAGTTTTGGGGCTTTACCATATAAGGACAAATATGAGGGCACAAAGACAAAATGGTCCAGCGCCTCCAAAATTAGACAAACCGGTCCAGTTACTGTCCGACAGTGACATGAAATAACTCTTATGTCACTCACTGAGAGTGACATTGAACAACTCTCGTGCTGTTTCATTTTCCACGCATTTTCAAGACTCTCTATCTAGTTGCAAGGACCACCTAAGTCATTTATGAGTTCTAAGGAGGTTGGCAATCTACTGGGAGGGCTGGGATAGCACTTATGGGGCAGCTGGACATCCAAATGCATTGAGCATATGCAACTGGTGTGTTGTAGCAGTCAAGGCATTAATGTGGAGGCTTTCCATCTCAAGGACATTAATGAAGGTGGTTGGTGAGAAGACTTCTTAGCACAAGACAAGGGTGGCTGGTGTGAAGACTTCTTATCCCAAGGCATAGATGAGGGTGGCTAGCAAGGGAGGTAGCAGCTGAAAGGAAGCTTCCTACTTGTCTATTTTAGTAGGAAGTTTAGAGAATACAATTAGGACAAGCAAATAGAGAGAGCTGTGAGTCCAAGGAAGAGTGAGAGCAATCAGCTCAAGTTAGGAGCTGAGAGTTGGAGTTTAGTAAGTCTAGAAACAAAAAGGGTAAAATTAAGTGAAAGTGTTCATAGGGGCATCAAGGTTTTCAGCAGAGGGTGTGAGAGAAAAGTGAGCTTGAGGGAGAGACTAGTGTTCTAAGGGGGTTTTCTGTGTAAAACGAAGTTACGTGGTATTATAAACATGACCTCCTACAAAGGAAAGAATACATAGAAAATTCCCACAAACAAATGTTCTTTCATAGTTCTCATATTTTAGCAGTATTCAACTTAGAAACTAAAGTTGTTAAGCAATATTATACAACTGCAGCCCTTTAAATGACCTCTAATCTAGGTAAATTCATAAATTACCTCCGGTCTAGGTCATTAAACCCAAAAGCCTTCCTAATACAAGTTTAGAAAAACGAAAAAGAACCAATTCGACAATCTATGTCACTTTCATATATAATTGATTCTCAGATATGTCTTAAGAAACTAACTGCTGTTGGGATTTTTGTTTTTTTTGTTGTAAATTTTTTTTTGTCTGCTATTTTTGGATCACTGATATCTCTATAGATCCCATTGTTGGCGATGTACTGTTGGTGAATATCTATGTCTGCAACAAAGCTCCTGGGGCCCTTAATTATACTTACATTTTAGATTTTATTAATTAAGATATAGTCTCAAACATGTGTATTGAATTTGTTTTTTTTTTTGGGTCAAACATGTGTATTGACATATATGTGAGGTTCCAGACAAAATACATAACCATGAAATACACGTATTATTATTTTTTTTTCTTTCTAAATTTATCAGAATTAAAATTTATAAGAGCAAGCAGACTCGCCTCTTCTTTGGAGGCCGGCGATGTGGTTGGTTTTTCGTTTTATTCCTTGAGGAAATAAAATAACTGATTTTTAAAGAAATGTTTTAATAAGAAATTTTCAAGGGTGTTTTGAGAATAATCCATGGTATGTTAAGTAAGAGTTCAATGCTTTTTTAATTATTATTATTTTTTTCCGATAAAGAAATTTGAGTCAAAGTGTCATGATGAGCATTTTTGGTGTGATATTCCTTTTTCACTTGGGTGCATGCAACTATTAGCTTGAGAGAGAGAGAGAGAGAGAGAGAGAGAGAGAGAGAGAGAGAGAGAGAGAGAGAGAGAGAGAGAGAGAGAGAGAGAGAGAGAGAGAGAGAGAGAGAGAGAGAGAGAGAGAGAGAGAGAGAGAGAGAGAGAGAGAGAGAGAGAGAGAGAGAGAGAGAGAGAGAGAGAGAGAGAGAGAGAGAGAGAGAGAGAGAGAGAGAGAGAGAGAGAGAGAGAGAGAGAGAGAGAGAGAGAGAGAGAGAGAGAGAGAGAGAGAGAGAGAGAGAGAGAGAGAGAGAGAGAGAGAGAGAGAGAGAGAGAGAGAGAGAGAGAGAGAGAGAGAGAGAGAGAGAGAGAGAGAGAGAGAGAGAGAGAGAGAGAGAGAGAGAGAGAGAGAGAGAGAGAGAGAGAGAGAGAGAGAGAGAGAGAGAGAGAGAGAGAGAGAGAGAGAGAGAGAGAGAGAGAGAGAGAGAGAGAGAGAGAGAGAGAGAGAGAGAGAGAGAGAGAGAGAGAGAGAGAGAGAGAGAGAGAGAGAGAGAGGCAGCAATGTACTGCATATATAGAGAGAGGTGGCTTATCAATGTCAAGGGTCCCTCCCAAAAGAGAGTCGAGTCATCAAATGTAAAGAAAAGAGAAGAGAAAAAAAATTCCGATTGGACCTCCATTGTCTACGCTCATGTTGTCTCTTACAACTTGTATATACTAAAATTTATTAACTAAAAAATGGGAAAATACCATATTTATTTTGTGTGGTATCACTCAAAACCGAAGGACGGGACTCACGGTCCACTACTAACAACATTGATAATGTTCCCAACTTAACAACTTGCATATACGACAGATGTCGTATATTTAATTTTGTTAAGTTTCCGATATGAGACTTCATATTTTTCAATGTTATACGTATTCATTTATCATTTGATAAACAAAGTTAGTAACTCTAGCATTATTACGAACTTCGTATTAGCGCATTACCGCCCTAAACCTCTTCATCCTTGTTGTGGATTGATATAGTCCAATCTGACTACATATGTCTCTATACGAAAACAAAAAACAAAACGAAAATTCTTAAACGACTAAAATACTTGGAGATGAGAATATGAACCCATGTTGAGTTTGAAAGGGTAGAATGTGAATCACCACTATTTTTTAGTGGTCGGGGTGACTTTGAAAAGGACAAAATAAAGAAAGAGAAAAATAAACTTGTGTAGATAATAATTCGGTTGGTTTGTTTGGTGTAAGTTTGTCACGTGCTCCCGGCGTGAGTGACGTGTGTCCCATACTTGATTATTTCTGCTCATCATCATCATCATTTGTCAACTTTGCTCTTTCTTCCCGTTTACCAGGCTCATCTAGCCTCTAATTAAGTTTCTCACTCATCAACCCATGCCTCTGTAATTCTTTAAAACCACTACTTATATGTAAGTTGATAAATATATATGCATATAACATTTGGTATATATATATATATATTTGGTCATTCACTTGAGTTTTGTTTACTTTTGCTTTGTGTTCCTTTTGTTTGATACATTTCAGGAAGGAATGGTTTGATTGAAGGCTTGATGCAATATTGTTAAAGAAACCATATTTTCGTAGTTTGGAGAGAGAAAGATTTCTGGGTTTTGGTTGAAATCAAGAGAGAGAAAATGTTGTTGAAGAAGAAGCACTTTAGTTGGGTATGGATAGTTATTGTTGTTGTGGGTCTACTTAGTTTGCAAGCCGTGGAGGGCTGGCCTCGCCGGATTCTCTTGGATACCGACGTCGATACCGACGATTTCTTTGGTCTCTTGTACCTCCTGAAGCTTAACAGATCAGAGTTTGAGTTGGAGGTAAGTTCACGATCATATCAATGTTAATTTGTGATGATTCATTCATGTTCCAAAGGTTTTTTGTTGCCAAAAAGCATTTCAAGGCCAACAAATGCTTAAGCTTACATGTATATATGTATTTATATTCATAATTTATTGCTTGGCTTATAAGTAAGTCTAAGCAAGTGATGATCACCATTAAAACTAATCCAAGTAATTTTGGTTGATTTAAATCCAAAAGAATGCAATGAATATTGGGTTTAAAGATGAAAAAGCTGTAGTTCATACTACTATTAGTCCTTGAGGACTGAGTCAAATAATTCATATAGTTGAGTGGATTCTATATTTGAAAAAAAAATTATTAAAAAAAAGGACTTTAATTAAAACTGAAGACAATGTGCTTTTGGAATTCTCTTTTTGGTTGATTTTTGCAACCCAACTTTGTGTTTTATCTTTTTGGTCAAATGGTGAGACAACTTTGTGTTTTCCATTATGTAAAAGTGAATCATTGTTTTTTTACCTGTGGTAATAATAATTACCGCACTGTAATTAATTTTGTTACCACCACAGGCAGTGACAGTGAATGCAAATGCTTGGACAAATGCTGGGCATGCTGTGCATCAGGTGTATGACATGCTATACATGATGGGTCGTGATGATGTTGCTGTTGGTGTGGGAGGTGAGGGTGGGATTAAAGAAGATGGCACCATTTTGCCAAATGTTGGTGGATATCTTCCAATTATTGAACAGGCATGCATGAACTAGCTTAGCTCCCTTGTTACCATGTATTTATATGATATTTTCTCAATTGATAGATATTTTTTTTTAAATTATGTGAAGTTCATGTTTGTTAATTTTCTGATAATTATGAGTGCAAAATTATGTTAAATGCAGGGGATTACAACAGCAGGAGGATGTAGATATAGACAAGCCATTCCTGTAGGTTCTGGAGGTCGATTAGATATCGATTCTAATTTTGGCATCAGAAAAGCTTTCCTCCCTCAGGTACAATATAAATTATTACACAAAATGTTGAACTTCTTGTTCAATCACATGTTTGACAAAAATTCCATAACTTTACTGCTTGTTCTGATCAATGTTAATGCAATGCTGAGATAAGTTGAAGTCTTTTGACTTGAAATTCCTGCAAAACACCAGAGGAAATGTAAGGCATTTAAAAAGGGGATGTAATGAGAGATTCTTTGTTCCTTTTGGTCATACATTCTATATCTGGCTCAGAGATTTTTTTTCTTCTTTTTTCTTTTATATGGAATTAGGGGAGCAGGAGATATAGTCCTTTTCGACAACCTACTGCTCAGCAAGTGATGATTGACAAAATATCTGCAGGTCCCATAACTGTGTTTCTTATAGGAGCACATACAAATTTTGCCATTTTCCTTATGAGCAATCCACAGTTGAAGAGGAATGTTGAGCACATATATGTCATGGGTGGTGGTGTGAGATCAAAGAACCCAACTGGTTGTTGCCCTGAAAATGCCACCACTTGTGCACCTCGGCAGTGTGGTGATCCTGGTAATGTGTTCACAGACTATACAAGTAATCCTTATGCAGAGTTCAATTTCTTGGGAGATCCCTTTGCTGCATACCAGGTAATCCTTATTACATCACTGCAGTCCTTATTAAGAGTAACGTTCTCTTGCCAGATTTATATTGCTAGACTGTTGATTATGTTGTCGGACTGTGATTCTGATTCACACGTTCGAGCAAGAACCAACCTGTTCAGCCGTCCAGATTCTCAATCTGGCAAGAGAGCATTTCCTGTTTTTAGGCTCCTAGAAAAATGGTTACATTTTCTTACAGTGGTGTTGATATTTCAGGTTATACATTCTGGGATTCCTGTCACCCTCGTTCCTTTGGATGCAACAAACACCATTCCTATTAGTCAAAACTTCTTTGAGGCACTTGAGAAGAGTCAGAGTACATATGAGGCACAATATATCTTCCAGTCCTTGAAAATGGCTCGTGATACTTGGTTCGACAACCAGTTCTATACGGTAAGTCCACAATTCTTTTTGGTGTTTGAGTTGCAGAAAGTGTATCATCTTTTTTCATTGCATTTCCCTCTTGTGATCAAGACTTTCTATGCCTTAAGCCACAAACAGTAAGCAATCAAATGATCTGGTATGTTA
Organism: Prunus avium; assembly: GCF_002207925.1. The sequence goes on along the minus strand of NW_018924243.1, from coordinate 38,440 downwards.
CAACTTGACTATTTTGCAGAGCTATTTCATGTGGGACTCGTTTACAGCTGGTGTGGCAGCCTCAATCATGCGAAACTCGAATAACCCTCATGGCGAAAATGAATTTGCTGAAATGGAGTATATGAATATAACTGTGGTTACTTCAAATGAACCTTATGGGATATCTGATGGCTCCAACCCTTTCTTTGATGGCCTTAAAGTTCCAAAGTTCAACTTAGAAAAACATGGTGTGCATAGTGGCCACGTTCAGAAAGGACTTAGAGATCCATTTTGCATTGTAAAGGAAGGGAAAGGGAAATGCAAGGTAGAGTTGCCTATAAAACTTCCAAAGTTTAATCTCTCGTAGTGGTTTTAAGCTTCACCTATAGTTTTCTTCCTATACAAAGGCGATACAACATTGCTCATTTTGACATATTTTCTTCTCATGTTAATTCAAAATTTGATTGACTTTCTGTTGCTACACAATCCAACAGGATGGTTATACAACAGAGGTAACAGGACCTGAGGCAGTGCCTGTGCTTGTTGCTACAAAAGCAAAACCAAATCAGGACCCTGAAAGCCCACTTGACAGAGAATTCTTTAAAAGCTTCTTAGAGGTAATTAAGTTCGGTAAAATATCTGTTCCATTTAAATTCTTTGAAAATTTGTCATCCTAGTCTGGTTTTTACTCTAAGCATAACACATAAACATTCCATGTACAAGTGATATGTGTGAGTGGAATGACAACACCTTTTCCAATTGGTTTTACAGATCCTAAACAACCCTCAACAAAAAGGGAGATTCAATTTCACAACACAATTTCCTTTTTACAAGGAAGAGACATATAAACCAGAATTTGGAACTAGAAAACTGGGTAAACCTGTTGTCTTTGACATGGATATGAGTGCTGGAGACTTTGTAGCTCTGTTCTTCCTCCTTAAAGTACCTGTTGAAGTGATTAATCTCAAGGTAGAGAGTTTTTTTTTCTTCTTTTCTACCCATTTTTATTTTCTTCTGGTTTAAGTAACCCAAATGAGCCAAATCTGTTTCCCCTTTGCTTTCAGGCAATAATGGTCAGCCCAACTGGGTGGGCAGATGCTGCTACAATAGATGTCATTTATGACTTACTGCATATGATGGGCCGGGATGACATTCCAGTAGGTCTGGGAGATGTATTTGCTATGAACCAGTCTGATCCAGTTTCCTCTGCTGTTGGAGACTGCAAATACCTTAAGGCCATCCCTCATGGGAATGGTGGATTTTTGGACTCGGACACTCTCTATGGCCTTGCCCGAGATTTACCCCGAAGCCCAAGAAGGTACTGGAAATAACTTTTCGGTCCCTCGGAATAGCATGGAACTTTTGGCAAAGAAATTATGGAAAACAGTAATGCTAAGTTCACCAAATAATGTGTCAGTATCTATATATATATATATATATATATATGTCAGTATCTTACATGTTATATGTTAGAGGAGGTTTGGAACGACCCAAATTTGAATAAATGAAACGCCATCACATTATTTAGTAAACAAGTTTGGTGTGTGAATGTTAAATGCACTGGAACTGAAAATATCAAGTTGTTGTTACCAGGTATACAGCAGAAAGTTCTGTAAATTACGGAGCCCCTCGTGATACAGATCACCAAGAACTCAGACAGCCACTAGCATTGGAAATTTGGGGGTCTGTGGTGAAAACACTGGATCCAGGATCTAAGATTACCATATTGACCAATGGACCCTTGACTACTTTAGCAAAGATTATTTTGTTGGAGCAGAACACTACCTCTGTAATTCAGGTTAGTTGATTTTGAATATATATTCTCTGATATCAAGTTTTTGCACCAGATTTTAAAAAAAGGGTGCTTATTCCTGGTAATGGCAGTATCCAATGAAGCCAATGCTCATTGCAGGATGTATATATAGTTGGAGGCCATATCAGCAGCAATGACAAGGACAAAGGAAATGTGTTTACTATCCCTTCCAATGAAAATGCAGAGTTCAATATGTTTCTTGACCCTTTGGCTGCAAACACAGTGTTTGGTTCCTCACTTAACATCACACTCATTCCACTAAGCATCCAGCAAAAAGTTAGTTCATTTTCGAAAATCTTAGAAGCGCTGCGCCAGAGAAAGAAGACGCCCGAGGCGCATTTTGCCAGGCGGGTGCTGTCAAGGCTCTACCGTTTGCAGCAATTGCACCATAGATATCATCACATGGTAATTAAGCTTCCTAATTGACAATTGCCATGAATTTGATACACATTGTTAGGGAGCTTGAGGAATTTATAAGATAATTTTCTAACTTGACCTTCAAGTATTTGTGAACACCCTTTCTCATATGTTATTATGATGCAGCAAACTTTCTTGGGGGAAATACTTGGTGCAGTTCTCATAGTTGGTGATTCCCATCTGAACCAAACCTTCCAAGTCAAGCCTATCAAAGTTCATGCTGAAGGTGTTGAATCAAAAGATGGGCAACTTTTGATTGATGAAAAGCAAGGGAAACTAGTCAGAGTATTGGACAGTGTAAATCCTAAAGCCTATTATGATCTTTTTGCAGAACGGCTTAGTGATTCAGAGCAGTCTGCTGTATTAGTAAGTTTTGAAGAGCAAGTAAAATTGTGGCGGATGCCTCCGAATCAAACCAAGCCTGCCCTATAAGTTGTGTAGAAATTGGATGTAACAATGTCTTATGAGCAAAGTAGGCATTCTGCTCTTTAACACAAACAAAGAAAAAAAATACAAAACCAGAAAATGCCATTGGAAATTTCTTCTTTGGCTTATTTATTTAACAAGGAAAATTCTTCATTGTACTTACTTAGAGCTCATCCTGCTATGTCAAATTTTATATTGCACAAATTGTCACTAATTACTTTGTAGCAGATAAACATCACTTCCTTTGGTTGACAAGGACAAGCATATAAAAATCAATAATTGGTATACACTTTATATCTTGACAGTTTAAAGCTTTTAGGAACATGGTAACCAACAAAACTCAAAACATCATTATGACCATCATTATTATAATTTCAGACCTGCTAAGTTTGTAAGCTTATGACATGCTGCATCACAACAATTTAACATTCTTCTGCAAAAACAGAGCTCGTGACTGAATGGTGCTATCCCCAACCTATCACATTTCATCATGCGTTATAAGGATTCCATATGACAGAACATGATTGTATGGGGACAACAAAACAGTGCTATCCTTGCTTCGGCTGCTGCACAACACTCATATCCTTCACATATTGCAATAACTCCTTTTGTCTACTACTTCTAAATTGCATTAAAAAAAAAATTCTAGAAAAATTTCCCAACAGTCTTGGTAGTATCAAGAATTCAATAACTCAGAGTTATAACTTGCATAAATTCTTGATGATTTTGAGTTCCCGCGACCTAATGTTGTTGTAGTCTCACGGTTTACAATTTGTTTTGTTGGGCAGCTAAGAGAATTTTTTTTTTTCGTCTTTATTCACAGCAACCAAACAAGGATAATTTTGATAAAAGACCATAGTGTTATTGTGCGGTGATGGTGGTGATCATTGACCTTTTCCATAGATTCTCCTTTCCTTAAGGAAAAACAATTCTAAGAGAAAAAGAAAAATTATGATCTTTTTGCAGAACGGCTTAGTGATTCAGAGCAGTCTGCTGTATTAGTAAGTTTTGAAGAGCAAGTAAAATTGTGGCGGATGCCTCCGAATCAAACCAAGCCTGCCCTATAAGTTGTGTAGAAATTGGATGTAACAATGTCTTATGAGCAAAGTAGGCATTCTGCTCTTTAACACAAACAAAGAAAAAAAAATACAAAACCAGAAAATGCCATTGGAAATTTCTTCTTTGGCTTATTTATTTAACAAGGAAAATTCTTCATTGTACTTACTTAGAGCTCATCCTGCTATGTCAAATTTTATATTGCACAAATTGTCACTAATTACTTTGTAGCAGATAAACATCACTTCCTTTGGTTGACAAGGACAAGCATATAAAAATCAATAATTGGTATACACTTTATATCTTGACAGTTTAAAGCTTTTAGGAACATGGTAACCAACAAAACTCAAAACATCATTATGACCATCATTATTATAATTTCAGACCTGCTAAGTTTGTAAGCTTATGACATGCTGCATCACAACAATTTAACATTCTTCTGCAAAAACAGAGCTCGTGACTGAATGGTGCTATCCCCAACCTATCACATTTCATCATGCGTTATAAGGATTCCATATGACAGAACATGATTGTATGGGGACAACAAAACAGTGCTATCCTTGCTTCGGCTGCTGCACAACACTCATATCCTTCACATATTGCAATAACTCCTTTTATCTACTACTTCTAAATTGCATTAAAAAAAAAATTCTAGAAAAATTTCCCAACAGTCTTGGTAGTATCAAGAATTCAATAACTCAGAGTTATAACTTGCATAAATTCTTGATGGTTTTGAGTTCTGCGACCTAATAATGTTGTAGTCTCACGGTTTACAATTTGTTTTGTTGGGCAGCTAAGAGAATTTTGTTTTTTCGTCTTTATTCACAGCAACCAAACAAGGATAATTTTGATAAAAGACCATAGTGCTATTGTGCGGTGATGGTGGGGATCATTGACCTTTTCCATAGATTCTCCTTTCCTTAAGTAAAAACAATTCTAAGAGAAAAAGAAACAATAAGTACCCACGTTTGTGTCAATGTTTTAGCAGCAAGACAGATGGACAGCAAAGCAGATCAAGATTGACCACTAAGGCTTCAAGGAATCAAATCTTTCTAATCTATTCATATTATTTTTAATATGGATTTGTTAAACTAAACGAGAGTATACATGATTTACCTTTATTTAATTAAGCTCTGCTAGCACAGATGACAACTAAGGATTGATAGGATGGTAGGCATGAAATTCTCTTACTAGAATAATACCAACAAGAACAACCAAAACAAGCTACTTGAGTCATTGCAAGGTTTCACAAAATGAAAACTGCAGGCTGTGGATTTCAGTTTCCTAATCCCAAATAAAAACTCACGATCGATTGTGCAGTTTCAGTCACATTCAATCCCTTTCTTTTTTCTTTTCATCTGAAACAACCCAAGACTGGAATGTGATATAGTAAGTACGCAATGAAGTGCATATCACAAGCTAGCAACAGATAAAAAACTCATTTTCATAAATAACAAGGTTATTTGAGCCTAAATAAAGTTCATTAAGAAGTGGCACCAGATGGAAGAACTCCTTTTCATAAAGTTCATACAAGCACAAATTCATTAGTTACGAGAATTTTCAATCAATTAAGAGAGGTTGTTATACAATACTAGTGAAGAGATTCTCTACAACCACCCCAACTTTCTTGTTTTCTTTTCACAATGGAAGCCTTAAAAACTTAATTCCAGAATTGGAATTGACCCACCAGCTGCCACAATTTGTTGCTCCATCTGCAATCAACAATATAAATTTGAAATAAATAAACAGAGAAATTTTAAGTTCGACACAAATCAGCAACAGCAAGCGTCTATACGATTCTACTCACCGCAAAGAGAGTTTCAAGCTTGTTCTTCACAAGGTAGTACTCTTGCTTTACTTGTTGAACACATCTAATGCACCTGATAACAAGAGTCTCTCAGATTTCATGGATCATGACCTCTCTCTCACCTTTTGAAAGCTGATTAAGGCAAAAATTACACTGTCTATGAATGTTTAGTGTAAAGTAACTCACCCTTCAGTGTTCTGTTCCTCGCAGAAGTTGCGGAAAGCTATGCAGGCATTTTTAACTCTTTGTGCACCAATACTGTGTCAACCACAAAAACTGTCATCAAACAACATTGAGCTAAGCATGAACAAAAATCAGCACCTATCCCCTGGATCTGAACTAAATTAAGTTTCTTGTAAATTTTAATCTAAGGGTGTCGAAAAGAAAAAATGCAAAGATTGTCACACTAACTGTAAAACCAGGATTTATACATGGATCAGAGATGAAAATCAGGATTAGTTAGCTCATTTTTCAAGGCTGAAATATTGATCTTCCTACAAAAGACAAACTAAGAAAAGGAATCAACTTTTTCTACTTCATTCCATGTTTTTCTCAGTGTAGGGAAAAAAAAAAAAAAAAACAAAATTTATGTGTGTACCTGGAGCTACTACCCTTGAACTGGTGAACATGAGCATCAACCCTTTTGAAGTCTACACTTGGCTGTTCTCTGTGCAAAGAAAAAAAAAGTGGGGAACTTCAAGAACACAGAACAAACTTTCATGCACCCCTCAAAGTATCCAAAAGCAAAACATGAGCACCACACAATCCAAGAGAGAAAAAGACAGTGAAAAGGAAAGAAGGAAAAGAAGAAAAGGAAAGATCTCGGATCCTCACAGAGCTCTGGTGAGATCATTGAGAAGCTTCTCAGAATCTTCAAAGAATAGAGACACCACTTCAACAACAAAATCTGGGTTGCTCTCATCTTGCAGCTGCTGAAGCTGCAAAAACTGACCATCCAGAAACCCCTTCTCACACCCAAAGCAACAACCAGAAAACAAAATCAGGAACAAAACAAACAGAACAAAAAAGCTAAACCAGCCCAGCAGTAGATGAAGATTAGAGACACCAAAAACACCAAAAACAAAACAAACCCATCAGTGATTCCACCATTTTCTTGTTCCTTACCTCCAGAAACAAGGACTTTGTGTAATCAACCCACTGTCTCTGCATCTGCCCCACCTCCATGTTTTTGCTTTTGTTCCTCTCTACACAGACAGAGTAAGAGTCACCGTGTTTAAGGAGGAGCTGTGAGCCAGCAAATGAAAGAAAAGCTGGTGCCTTGAATTGCAGATCTTGAGGAATTATTGCACAATCAAATATTATAGTATAAATGCTTGGGAAACTAGAAAAGGGTTTGATGAATTCAATGCGTAAAACAAAATCCAAAAGCTTCTTGCTTTTGGGTATGTCTACTGTCTAGTACAAGTAGACTCTGACCCCCCTTTCTATCTCTCTCTGGATATGTGCTCTGGTTTTGGTATTTTCTCACAGAATCACAACCCCACCAGTTGGGTGCCCTTCCTCTACATCATATATTATGAGCATTTAACCTCTCTCTCTCTCTCTCTCTCTCTCTCTGCCTTTGTTTTTCTTTGTAATTTTTTATTGCCTTTTCAAGTATTTGGCTCTCTCTTTTCTTTTTCTCCCTTCAATTTTTCACTTTTATCACTGAGCTGAAAACTACTGGTTCAGATTGAAAGTTGTGTACATGGGTTTGACGTAGGACTGACTTCACCTGTTTCTTCTTTATGAAAATTTGGAGAATGTGCAATTCTGCATGTTGTTTTTTCCTCCTCATAAATCGGAATTATAAAATGTTACTGCTACTAAAAATGTTTACTCAAGTCATTCCGCGCATATTTTAACAGTTGTTTCAAAGTTTTTGCCTTTTTATTACTTGTCCACTTTCTAGGCTTTACTCCATCTCATATTATTCCTTAAAACCTTCGACATTTCTGCATAGATTTAAACTAGTTAATGACGTTATACAAAGTTTGCCACTTACATTTTATTGATAACCCTCACTTTTATGTTTACTTCTAAACTCGGGATATTGTTACAGGACGTGAATGTCAATCAATATTAAAACCTATCAATTGATTGACACTCAAGTTTTGCAGCTTTCATCCTGCATTTGAAGTTATTGCTTGGATTAGGGGCCCAATCTCAAACCTCTAATGAGATACGCATCCTGTGTAAATTGTGGGTATGATTTCACTTAACTAAGGCTCACGATTATTTTTCTTTATATTTTCCAGAACCCAAAACAGAAGGAAAATGTTATCTTTTATACATAGTAAGTATTTTATGTTTCTAAATTTTTAAGGCAAGGCCGGATATTAGAGGGAACATCACCTGTCATTACAAGCTGTTAGTGCTAGTTTGGATTGGCACTAAACTAAAGCCAAGTTGTTTAGAGATTTTTCCTCGTTTGCTTCCCCAACTAGATTAAAAATCATTAGAACTAGACTAATCCAGGCCAACCCATGTGGAAATTATGGTAATTTGTTCATGCTCTACCATGTCAATGCATATTATGTACCATCCAATCCAATCTCCATTCATTCATGTACCATTTGAATTTTCTTATTTTATTTTTGGTTTTGATATACGCAATATTGAGGGAGGGAGAAATTAAACTTAAGATCTCGAGTGTAGAGATATATGCTCTTAACTGCTTGAGATACAAGCCCTTTTAGTACTATTTAATTTGATGAATCAATTTTCAATGTTTGATTTTTATGTTTGTAAATTCTTCTTCCAATAAGTTATTACTAAAACATAGACGGAATCTTGATATGTCACACCGAAATCTTACAGCTGTTTGGATTGTCAGTTCTGTTTTGTCAACCAAGAACAAAAATGGGCCAGTTGTGTTGGGGGCAAGAAACTAAAATCTCTCACCTTAAACTAAAAATCTTTTTTCAATTTAGGAATAATTCTCTCTGGGCTTTGGCAGCTTTGGAAATGTTAAATGTTGAGAGAGAGAGGGAGACAGAGAGAGAGACAGCCCTCGTCAATTATTTTATTTTGTTTGTTTTATGAAGATGACAAAATGAGGTGTCTGGTTACAGTCTTATTCTTAGTTTATTTTATTTCGTATATAATTGGTAATGATAATGAAAATTGTACTGTTTCGGTGGAAATATATTCTTATATTCGTATGGATAAAAGGAATATATTCTATTAGTTGTATAATGTTTCAAGATGGAGCTATTTGTGCTCCATCCATTTATTTTCACACTCCGTTCATAAGCACGGACTGCATTTACCCGCTACAGGTGAATCAATCATGTCAGTTGCCCACGCAGATAAGCGATTTCGGACCTTTGTACATGCATCTCATTAACAGTAAGAAGTCTCTCATGCATGCGTAGGCGACTCACCTTAGCAAAATTAAAGGGCCATCTAAACGGTAAGAAGCATCTCGATGAAAGATAAGGAATCATTTACATCACCTTCATTCTACAAGCAGCAATTAAGCACCTTTTTGTTTATAAATCTTATTTAACTGGCGGCTAGAAAGTGTTTCATGCTAATTTCTAGAATATTTGACCACTTGGGGAGGGAGACTGGGATCTTGAAAACAACATTAAGCTGTGCCTTGCATGCCTCTATTTATGAATTACCAAACATGAGGATTGAGGATTGAGGATTGAGAAAAAGAAGAGCCCCAATGTATAGGCATGCAGATGTTGCCAAAGTTCTAGTAGGATATAATGCTTAAGGAGTTACGACCACCACCACTCCTCCTACTTGGGGGGCCTCCCTTTCTTCAGATATTGATGGGAATCTCAGCGTGGTCCTTCTAAGTTGCGCAAGTAATGCCAAAGAAGACTATTTCACACCAAATCAAACAGAAGAATACAAAGTCCGTACGTGAATATTTGTGGCTAACAAAAATCAACCAACAAAGCCATAAATGACAGATATCCAGTGCTCACAGCACTAAAATCAGGGCCGGTCGGCCCGCGTGCTGAAAACTGAATGCACACAAATTTGGGACCCTATAACGTAGGGTAACCTTTAGCAATGGTACCCAATGATGAAAATATGGCAATACATATATTATTGGGCCTTCAATTTACGGATATTTCGGGCGATATATTGATGTCATTTTAGGTATCGCATAAAATCGACAAAAAATACAGATATTGGCTTTAAAACACAGAATTTTGAAGTGAAACTTTCATATATATTAAACACATTATCAATAAATGTATTGAATAAATAAAATTCAAAATATACTAAGTATAAGATATGCATATGATGAAATGTATGTGTATATAATGCGCGATGAAAATCCCAAAAATAAATACAATTAGACTTAACACAACAAAGACAACATTATTCAAACATAACCCAACCCAACATTATTACAAGAGCGATGAGAGAGAGAAGATTTGGTGAAAAATAAAATCGAACACACAAGAAAACCAAGCAACCAAAGAGAGGAGAGGAAGAGCCAAAGATAGCCAAAATGACTAAGAAGAGAAGAAAGGAGAAGCTACTAAGTATTAGAACTTAGTTTTTGACATTGATTCAGTGGATGAGATCTATGATTACTTTCAAAATTGAAGACAAATTTCTGGGTCATTTGTCTGGTATCGGAAAATATCGAGAAATATCGGTAAATATCGAGGATATTGGGGGTTATCGGGGCTTACCCCCTGTATCTATATCGACACATAAAAATAGGAATATATTGGGATATTGGCCGATATTTTCATCCTTGATGGCACCCACTTGCCCTTGCTAAATAAAGATCGACCTTCACTAAAATGGAATGGATGCATATCTATCTAACCCCTTTCCCCCCTTCCCTTCCCCTTAAAAATCTAATCTAATGCACTATGAGTGAGAAAGCTACCATTCTTTCTTTTTTTTGGTTTCCCAAGGTATCCCCAAGCATGGCCTAGGCCTAATCCTCCAGTGTACTGTTGGGCGCATATGCGGGGATCTCTCCCAAGAAAGTTTTCTGCATCCACAAGGGCTCAAAAGCTACCATTCTTTCATCTCACCATAAAACATGAAATAATTGTGAACTTACTTCTTTTTATCTCCTGACACGTGCAAGAATGCGCATAAGTGAGCGTGCGCACGTGCAACACCTCTCTACTCTCAAAGTTCATGGATGTAGAGTGTGACATGGATAATATTTCAACCTCCCCTCTTACTGGGGAAGTGAAAGGTCGAACAGTGTAACATCATAAGCATAATAAATCATAATGCTCTACGCAACTGCCAGATCAGTCCATCTATATGTTAAAAGAATGGTCTTCAAGTCATTATTTTGGGTCTCAAGTACATACATCGACACAACACATTTCTTTTGGTGGGTTTCTATTGCCGCATTTCTCTTCGAAAAGCATGGGTACAGTTTAAAAAAAAAGTACAATTAGAGCAAAGACTTACAACCCAAAATGCCAAAGTTCTATTCAGCTATATACGTCTGTAAAACGCTTGTAATGAAAAATAGGATTACAATCCACCAAAAAATTAATGAATAACCACAACAGAACAGGAAGCCTCCAACGGATGGTCCACGTGGAAATCAGGAAGTGAATTCTAACATACCTTACAACTCCTCCTACAGTAGCCAGGGAGATCAGGAGATCCAACCATATACTCTGAGTTCTTGGTGCATTCTCCAAGGGCAGCCCATCTGTCACAACTTTCATTCAGATCTGCACAGTTCCCACCGGCATCCAAGTTCTTGTCAAATGAGTCGACATGAATCCACTTTGTTGCTGACCATTTCTCTCCTTCAATCACTGGGCACCCAGCATGGAGACTTTTTGGGTCTGGAACAGCGTGTGGGGTGAGACTGAAGAATAGAAGGGCATCTCCTCTTCGTGGTTTCACTATGTAATTCCGAGGAAGATAGAAAACAACAGAATGCATCAACTTTGCTACAACAATTTATATATATCAATGAATACCGTAAAAAGTTATCTAGAACTGACCTGCAATTCCTTTCTTTGCACACTCAGAGAGACTGTGATCTACTTCTGCAGCCTTACGGCGTGAAGGTACCTGCAGCCAGATTCGTTTACAGAAATAATTATAACAAGATTAAATAAAGCACATTAGCAAGCTGGTAAAAGTTTTTTTATACTCTACTAACCAACACCCTCCAACCGGTTAATACAACCAGTCATTTCTTTATCTTCTTTTTTTTTTTTTTTTTTCTGTGGATTGGAGTCCTAGCTTTTCCATGATTTCTATTTCAGATGATTGTTGAAATAACTATATGCAATAACAAGGTTTATGCTAGCCCAAATGTGATCTAATCTCTAGAGCTAATCAATGCATATTAACGAGCATGTCAGCCATGCTACTTTACCAATCCAACTGCGGCCAGGGGGAGTCTAAGATAAAAATCTTACAGAACAGTATATTGCATTCTTTTCTGTATGTGAACTAAGATTGGATTCTAAGACTACTTAATAAAATGCAAGAGGTGAATACTTTAACCAACCTCTGCTTCAGGGAACACTGTTTCACCACCTTTGGTCACATCAGTAAGGTACATCAGTACAGTTGCTATGCGATGTCCACCCCTGGCAATATTGACTTTGTCGGCAAAGTAATCATAGTGTGGTTCATATTTCTGCCCAGGCTCATATCTCAATACTTGTATGTCTTCTCCATTTTCTGAAAATCAAGAAACACATAACACCTGTAAGCTTATTCCAGCAAAATGAAGAAGTCATTTGTAACTTTTCATCATATCATTCTTTGTCAATCCAATATTGCCGATGCTCAGTTCATGATGTCAGAATAGACAACCAACATGGCTCCCAAGCGTTCAAGTTAGCATATATTTGTCCCATGTTTCACTTCATTAGGTAGTAATAGCCATGTTGCCATCTATATCAAAATTCCTGCTCATGGTTTCTCAACTATCTTCACTGTTTATATTCAATTTTGATTTCAATCTCATTCAAGAGAACATATGTAAAGAAGGAAGAGAAACACATCTTACTCTAGAATCTAGACACATTTCCCAACGTATATAAGGCGCTGACACGGAAAAAGCAGTATATGAATGTGAAGCAATTGTGAGTTAGACACTTCAACCATTCAGTCATGGATGCCTAGTTGGGGAGACTTATACATGGTGAATAACAGAATTCCAATTGAAACTAAAGCTTTAGGATAAATCAAAGCAAGGCATGAGGACCTCAATAAAAGGACATAAAAGAGAAATCCTGGATTTTTCAATTGAGAGAGATATGAAAATGGATGACAGTGAGATTAACTGAATTGTTCAAGGTGATAAAAAAGGATAACTCAAATAGCATTCTTCTCTAAAGGGTTTACCTTTTGGAAGAAATGTCCATGTTGCAATCTTGTCCTCAATACCAGCAACAATAGGATCCTACAAAAACAATTTAATTTGTAAAACGCATTACATACATTCATACATATGTTTGCGTGTCACCTTAACCCTGTTAATTGCGGTGACTTGCAATCGGATTCATGATCCATGAACAATTGAACATCCACATGTGTGCGCATTTAATGTATTTTTGGGCTAAAACAGAAAATTGAACGCAAAGCCTAACTAAAACTAGTATCTAGTTAAAAGAAGAACACATATAATGGCGAATAAAAATGGTGACAAAATGGAAAAGGGAAGAGCAAAGAAGCAAACCTTGGCCTTGGGGATGAACATGCCGGAGCTGGTCCGCACCTCGCTGAGCTTGCTCTGACCGGACAAGTTATCGGCCACGGCCGATCTCTTCAGCTCCGATTTCGCCTAATCGCAAAACAACAACACGAAGACAAAACGTCAAGAAAGCACAATTGACGAATTCAACAGATTGAAATTTTGAAATTTGTAAATGCAAACTCACAATGGAGATCAAGTGATCGCACTCAGCGTCCGTGAGCAAACCTTCGTACACGAAAGCTCTGCAATTTATCATTAAATCGCATCAACGCAATCACAAAAAAGAAAAAAAGAAGTCAACTTTTATTTTTTCCAGAGAGAGAAAGAGACCTAGGGTTCCATGAGATCTGTCTGACTTTAGAAGGATTGACTGTGAAGGTGTGTGGTGAAGCAGCGTAGGAGCTGGAGGAGATTGAGAGCAGGAAGAAGAAGAAGAAGAACAGCTGAAGCCAAACCCTAGTCATCAGTACTCAGTCAGATTCCCAATCTCTCAGAGAGAGAAAGAGTCAGTCGATTGAATTTTGTTGGTAATGGAATGATCCTCCTAATCCTAATCTCACTGCTGCATATAACTGCCTGTGGCGCCATGTGAATTTATACTGTTTTTTTCTTAACTTCACTGTTAATATAACATACGTCTTGTACTTTTTTGTTTTGTTTTTGTTTTTGTTTTTTAAGACAGCAATTAAAAGGTTTTATTTTCCTTTTTTTTTTTGTCATGGTAGTTGAAGTTAGTATACAACCGCAATACAAGGGTAGAGCACTTTCGGGCAAATAAAAACGTTTAAGATAGCGTTTGGTAGAGAAATTTTGACATAAAAGTGCTTTCAGAAAAAGCAATTGGAAGTGCTTCATGAAAAAGTAGTTGGATTTTTAATGGAACTTTAGGCATTCTTCTGATCAAAATGCTAAGTCCCTATGAGCATAAATACTTTTTAAATAAGCAATCCCAAACAGACTCTAAGCGTATTTTTGATAGTTAATTAATGTGAGACCGGATATAACGATCAGATCCATAAGAAATTGTAGCTAAGTAGTAGAAGTGTAGATTATTTGCTTTTGTGAGTAATGTTAGTTTCTAATCTCATCTTCTGATAGGTTAGAAGTCTATTAATAACTGAAAATAATAGCTAAAGTAACAAGTAAACATTACCTTCCATATAACATGGTTTGCTAATAAGGTAATAGCAATAATTACTCTATTTTTTGTTAAGTAGAGTAGCCAACTCATGCTTTATGAATTGTTTCCCAAACTTGGCACCACAAAGAAGAAAGCAAATTTTTAATCATTTTCCAACTGATTGTCACATCAAAGCCAAAGAAGTTCACCCTTCATGAGAAAAATAACCTATTTGACTTCTGGTAAATGAAAATGAGAAATTGCAGCAGAAAGCATATTCATCTTCAACCTTAAGCTTCCAGCAGCTGTACATGGCTCACGCTCTAAACGCATACCCTAAGCTTGACAGCATATGTCACATTCATGGTACAAATTCTAAGTAATTAACAAAGCATATACAACATCTCTCAACAATGTTCTCACTCCCTCTTCTCTACCTTCTCTTGCATGCTGATCTTTTTCCTGCTTCCGAAAACCGTCTGGTTTCTGCATTTTGTGTCCGTGGCTGGATTTCAACTCAATACGAATCCACCCGTAAGAAACAGTATCAACTACCCCCCACCACCGAAAATTTAGAACTCATTAGAGGGCTCTAAGACAAACTCCAGTTGTTTATCCCTATCACTTAAATACTTGGTTGAGTTGTACTCATCTGCATCGAAGAGCTCCTCCGAATACGTCCTTTGAAGCTTAGACTTTTGACGTTTTGTAACATACTCCAAAATGCTTTCATCACCTTCTAAAATCTGGACAATCTGAGGTAGATTTAAAGCCACATCAGAAGATGCATACTGCTGTCTGTCTGACGATTAAGTCATCACTTAAACACTTGTAAAATCATAAACTTGTTAGGAAAAATACATGCCTGGTTCATTTGTGGTCGATTCATTGAAGACTGATGTACGCATATCGAAGCAGTCAAGGCGAGACACTTCATCTGTTGCAAATCATAGGCATCGCCAAGGCATGGATCGGCTAGCTCTTTGATATTATTCGTAGAGAGTAAAGGTTTGGCCTGAAAAGTATTTTTTCAAACAGATTGAAATTAAACTGTCAACAATATTTCAATATGCTACTTGCTACCTTCAAATGAAACAAGGAAGCTGGGGGCACAGAAGTAAACATACCCACATAACAAGGCTTTTATGTGAGCTATCCAACGCTTGCCTGCCGGTGATGAGCTCTAATAGTAGCACCCCATAAGCATAGACATCAGTTTTTTCATCTACTATGCCATGCATGAAAAACTCAGGAGGAAGGTAGCTGCCATGATTGGGGAATGAAATTATGGCAAAAAAGAGCTAACAAAAAGAAAATTACTTTGGTGAAAGAGAAAAAAAAAAATCTAAATTTCTGGATTTACAGACCCAAATGTGCCTTCAAATTTCGATACGATATGGTGAGTCCAATGATCTGGTAGCCACTTTGCAAGCCCAAAATCTGATATCTGGATTCAATTGGAGTGACCGAGAGTTATTGAAAATTAATAAAGTAATTATATAAATTTTGCTCTGGTGTTTTACCTATTCACAATGCAGCTTTTTTCACTAATCTGTAAACTGACGAAAAAGGTTACCTGAGGCTCAAAATCCTCTGCCAGCAATATATTGGAAGCCTTAATATCTTTGTGGATAATTCTCCTCTGGCACCCCTCATGAAGATACAGAAGGCCCTTAGCAGTCCCTAAAGAAACTTTATATCTGATGCCCCAATCCAGATTCTCTCTAGGTCCTAGAAATATGGGACAACGAAGCAAAAGCAATAAGTTAATTGTAATTGTGAAATGGAGAGAATTTTGGAATTCAAAAGATTCACAGATTGATAAACAAACCATAAAGTATGGATGCTAGGCTCCCATGGGGAGACAAATGAAGAACAAGATGCATCCCTCCTTCAACCCCATAACCAATCAATTTTGCGATGTTGGGATGGTCAACATGAACTATAACTCCAAGCTCAGATAAGAAGTCTGCAGTCATTTCTTCTTGACTACCCCTCGTCAGGCGTTTAATCGCAACAATCTGCCCATCTTCCAATGTCCCCTTGTAAACTTCAGCATAGCCTCCTTCCCCAATCAAATACTCTTCAAAAAGGACAAACAGAAAATGTTATCAGCCTCACATGACAATGACAATCTTACAAAAGAGAACATAATTGTATTGAGTTACCATCAAATCAGCTAAGAAAAAAATGAATTTTACTGAATCTCTACACTCCAATGTAATGTAAGTTCTCTGAAGAGATAAGAGTACAGACCCTGGCTGAAGTTGTTGGTTGCGGCTTGGAGCTCTAATAGTGAGTAATTCTTCCAGGAAGATTTGAAGCGGCAAAAGTCAGCATCGAAAGAAGACCTCAGGGCAGGAGAGTTGAGCTGTGGAATGAAGTCCTCTCTTATTCTCTTGCTTTTCCTTCTGGTGAGTTTCGGCTTTGGGGCACTTTTAGGAGGGAAGGTTGGGAAGGGATTTTGTGATCCCTTTTTCAATATACGAAAGAAACCACGCCAATTTTGGTTTACTCTTGGATCTGATTCCGAAGTAGTGCTGCTTTTTGCATCTGAGTCTGAAGTGCTAGCCTTAGGAGAAGACGTTTCGGATTCTAAGCTTCTCGGGCAGTCATCCTCAAGAACTCCTCTTGGAGAGGGTTCATGTATTTTGAAATCCTCATCCAATTGTAATGACCTCAAGTCTATTATGACAAAAATCCCAACATAATTAGTACCACACCAAGCTCTATATTCCTGCATACTAGCATTGCCTGCTGCCTAGAGAAGAAAAAGAGCATAAAGTTGTTACCTTGACTTGAAAAAGAGTCAGAGAATCCAGCTCTTGATCTTCTTGATCCAAAAGGAGAAGGCGTTGTAGCCTCCACCTCCGCCTCTTGATTTTCTTTGGCAGTGTCGCGAGAACCATTGCTGCCCATACAAGCTTTGTGTCAGCAAATAACAGAAAATATGACAAAACCCAACAGATTTAAGAGCCTTCTAAGAGCAAATTCAGATAAAACCAGGATGGTGAGCAGTACCACTACCGACCATCCAAGTGGGGAAATAGGAAGAAAGGGCCAAATTGTATGGCACGTGCATAAATATCTCAAGATATAGAGAATCAAACAAATGATTTGTGAACAGATTGCAGAAGAACCGTTGAAACATCATCTCATGAGAAACAAAACCAAAACCCGAAAACAAAAATTCGAAAGCGACATTGTAAAACAACAAAACAATAGTGGCAGATAAAAAATTAATAATCTTCTACAGGACCTCCTTAGAATGCAATGTAACAACAAGTAAAATGCAGCCTAGCACACACAGGCATTGTTAAAATTAATTTAGTCCTCTAGCTGGCTGCAGGCTTTATGCATGAATTATTATATATTTCATAGGCAATGGAAATTTAACATGACATGTTGAGAATTTGAAAGATTACTGCTTACTGCTTAGAGATGAAAGCCGCGAAACCAGAAGCGATGAGCTGAAAAGCAGGCACCGAGGTGATTACCATGAAGAAGTTTCAGGTTCAGATTCTGGGGCATCTTCCATGAACTCTCAAAGGGTGCCAAACCAACCAAAGAGAGGCTTCAGAAGCCAAGGGAAATGGCAGACAGAGAGAAGCCAAGAGAGAGAGAGAGAGAGAGAGAGAGGCACATGAAAATAGTGGCTCCCATGATTTTCCTGTATTGCACCTTAAATATTCCTGCATTTTTGGACAATTCAACGAATATTCATGCTCAAAAATCGGCTTTCTTTGTTATGGACACATCATTTGCTTCTTAACCCAGTCCTTTTTTTTTATTATCTCTCGGAAACAAACAAATAACAGCGTGTAAATTTAGCAATTTTAGTATGTTTATGAGATGTTGAAAGGCTTGCAAAGCAAAGCACGTATGGCTATGGAGATTCCCTCAACTCCCACAGTTCAAACGTCTTCTGGGTCTTTGACACGTGGAATTAATTAATTGTGTTAATTATGGATTAGAGCACCATAAAAATAAAACAAAATACTAGTACTACTTAGGTACAATCTTGTTTGATTGTCCATGATAATAAAACTTTGTGATAAATAAAAAAATCAAATAGAAACTAGAATCTTTATATTTATATGAATTTATCACGTTTGTTAATTGTATATTAATAAACGATTATAGACTGGACTCCAACAGATACACTACGTTAATTAGCTAAAGTAGAATGCCAATAGCCTTCCTTGACGTTGTGAGCTTGTGAAAAGCCAATCTTCAGGGAAACTTGTATCCTATATGCGGACCAAAGCACTAATTATGCAAATTTGTTACAGAATCAATTACGTTCCTTGTACCACCTAATTTGTAGGTAATGATAGTTTGCATAATATATTTCATGCCAAGATATGAACACTTGCTTTTAAATTATAGTCTTTAGACACCCAAAGGAAAAATCTTCCCAAGTTACATAGCAGCCCATAAATACAAATCCTTACATAAAGGCAGTTATTATTGGAAGTATATTTCAGCTTCCAGTATATGCTTCTTAGCATCAACTACAAAAAAATTGATCATACTCAACAGAATCATTTGGAATGGAAAGTGGTAAACTAAAGCTGAAATTTCATGCCAACATCGACACATAGATTCAAAATTTATGAGTCAAACAATCCATAATTCAACAAAAAAAATCAAAGTGATGGTTTCAAAATCTTCCTCAAAAAAAGATGATAGTTTCAAAATCTTCCTCTGTCAATAAATCTACCATTGAAAATTTGAACAAGTTGCCCCACTTTTCTGTAACCAGTGTGGAAGACCCGCAATCACTTTGTGCATGTCTTCCACACTTGTTACAAAAAAGTGGAGCAACTTGTTCAAGTTTTCAAATGTAGATTTGTTGACAGATGAAGATTTTGAAACCATCATCTTGTACAAAGCATTGGTAATGAAAGTCATTTCAATTTAAGACAGAAGAAACTACAACACAAATCAAATGAGAAGATTTTTATTTGTTTCCTAATCATACCATCGATTGATTTTTATACATGTAGATCATTTAAATGCAATGATGAAGTTGGTGCATCATAAGTTTTGAGTGCTGCTAAACAAAGTTCCTTCCTACCCACCTTCACAAAACTCTCACAGAAGCCACAAAATAATCATGGTTGTGATGAAATGTTATTAAATTCAAAGTCATGAAGCGAGCCACAGGTCATTGAAAGTGACCAGAGAAATAATAAATTAAGTTAACCCAAGGGAGGGGACATATATATAATTGGCTCAATCAAGTTAGGTCAACTGTTCAACTCCCATGGTGGAAGCAACATGACCAAGACTCCAAAGCAGTTCCATTTCTAAGGTGTGACCGAAACATCTCTGAATAAAAAATCAAATAGAAACTAGAATCTATATATTTATATGAATTCATCACGTTTTGTAGACTGGACCCCAACAGATACACTACGTTAATTAGCTAAAGTAGAATGCCAAAAGCCATCCTTGACGTTGTGAGCTTGTGAAAAGACAATCTTCAGGGAAACAGCAGTTATATTAGGGAGGACAGACACTGAAGCAAGCAAGTAGTATGAACGTGTAATGTTCACATTTTAACATTTTAAATAAGTTTGGTCCCGAAACGCTAAAAGAGGTACCAAGTTTGAATCTCCTCTATCCCATAAATAAATAAATAAAGAGTTTGATGCTGAAGAATGTAAGCCATCTTCACTATAAAATCTTTTTTTTTTGTTTTGTTTTATGTTCATGGACTCTGATGAAAAAATTCATTTTCCAGCTCTCGCAATGTAAGTCATCTTCAGCTATACAGTACCAGGAGTTCAAATAATGGTTTTAGCACAGATTTAATTCACATTTAATTTACAGCAAAAACAGATGGAAGTGGTGAAACTGACGTGTGCAAAGCTTAAATTGTCAAGGGAGTTTAGTGGACATTGCGACTGATTAAGCCTTCGAATATAGCATATAGATCCTTGTTATCTGGGCCAAATATCTCACCAGCCTTCTGCAGAGTCTCCTGAAATTTTGCAAGTTTACAGATAACAAGTAAGTAGCAAACCAAATCATCGACAACGAGGGAAAGAGGGAGGGAGGAAGGAAGGGAACACATACCTCCTTTGTTTGCTTGTGGCCATTTAGTTCCTTAACATTAGCCAGAAATGCACCAAACTGCTCGTAAGACAAACGACTCCTGAGGGCAACAAAGAGAAAAAGAAAAAAAATGGAACAGTGGGAATTTTAGTCCTTAAGATTTGCTAGAACTCATCAATTTGCTCATAATACAAATGATTTCTGATGCCAATAAGAGGGAAAACAAAATAACCAGACGACAAACTTTCTTATTCAACTAGCCGGGAAATTAACTTTTAACTTGGACGCAGGCAATAATCGGATTTTCTATATATGGTTCTTTCCATCAGACCCAGATTCCAAACTCAATAAGTGTCTTTACCTGACTTGGCGGAAAAATTCTTTCCCGTCCACCCGAGTTCTTCCTAAAACAATTCAAGAGAGAATTAAGAACATTAGAAGAATACACATCGAATAACAGAAGAGCAGTTCTCAATAACGGCAGTTTCTACTTTCTAAGTGAAATGTGATTAAACATTTTTTACAAAGGGTTTCTCGAGCTAACCATATTCAGAGCTGTGATGGCTTGAAGGCACAGAAGATCTGTCATCAAACATGCCTCTTGAGGTGGTGAATGACATGGAGTGCCGCTTAGGGGACACAGGTTTCGATGTTCTTGTTGGGGATGTGGATGCAGAATAGACTGGAGGAGAACCAGGAGGAGTGAGCTTAGGTGTGCTAGTTTGGGATGCCAACAGGAGGCCCGGTGATATGCGAGGTCTTTCGGCTGCCATTGCAATGATAAGAAGCAACAAATACAACAATGTTAAAAACTGGCATGCCATGTTGAAGGTTTTACACTGCATTCTCTAGCTTAACAATTCACACTTATGACTATAGAAGCTTCCTCACTATATGGCATACATGGAAGCATTTTCTATGACTAAGATTTGTATTCGAATCATACCTTCAGTGTCACGATCCTCCGAAAATATGCTTCCTGTTTCAGAGTGCTGGCTACGGATTGAAGATGCCCTCGAAGGCGGCAATGTGGCAAATGGGACATCACCTTCTGAAACTACTATCACATTATGATTTTACTTTGTGTTGGCATTTAAGTGAGAAACCAAAACATAGAGCATATGCAGTTGGCCGAAAAGAAAATCAAAACCATATGCTAAAGGGTAAGATAGTAAGATGAGGTCACATTCAACAAGTAACAAACTAAAAAAATTCTACTGTCATTACTTTTAATGAGAAATGTTCGGGAGATTTTTATTCATAATCTCTATTAGCCGTCTTGATTTATAGTCTAACAATATAACATGTCACGCCGTAGTACAAAAATTAATTAATCTACTTATGAAAATTGAAAATTATAAAATAAAATAAGCTTAGCAAACCTCCAACTTCAGCTTGTGGTTTAGAAGATAAGTTCTCTTGGGTTTGTATCTTAGGCTTAGCAACAGCCTCCGAAGCTCCGGTCTGTTCCAATCCAATGTGTGCCACAAATTCAATCCAAGTTATCAAATTAATTAACAACAAAAGTGTAATCCATGTCTCAGAGAATCAGCCTCGCAAAACAAAATTACTCACAGAATTTTCGTCCTCCTCTTCAAGTGATCGCATAAGCGTCTTTCTGAACACCTCCAACTGCGCACATTAGCAACCGAACTAAGCTTAGCCAAAACGACACCGTTTCAGCTTCCCCAACGTGAATTTCAAAATTCAGTTACCTTTGAGACATCTCTGTTCAGCTTCCTCACAGTGTTGGAGAGCAACGCCTTCTCTTTCACCAAGCCCTCCTGCAATTCCAGAACCAAGTCAATCAGTCAACGAATTGATTAAAATTGAACCGGGATGATTCATGGGCCGGGTCGGACCTTCTCCTGCTCGGCGAGGACGAGTTTATCGGCGGTCTCGGAGAGCGAGGCGTCGAGGGACTCAACCTGCGCCTGGAGCTCGGCGATGAGCTGGTCCTTCTCGGCGAGCATGGCGCGCAGAGCGTACGACTCTGATTCCAGGGCAGAGACACGTGTCGAGAGCGCAACGGACGTGATTTTGCGGGCCACATCGAGCTGCTCGAAAGGATCCGACGGCAGTACTTGCAACACTTCCTCGGGAAGATCGAAGTTCGAACCACCCGATTCCTTCGCAAGCATTTCTCACCTTTCTCTCTCTTGCTCTTCCTTGTTTTTTTTTTTTTTTTTACCCTTTTTTTGTATTTAATTTTTTTCAAGTTTTTTGTTTTTTATACTCTACGGCATTATAACCAAAATACAATTTTTTTTCCTCTTTTTATCGTTGGTATATTTTCTGATTGGAAGGAAACATGTGGCTTGTGATTGGATAGGATTTTGATAAAAAACAAAAGACAAACAACAGCAAAATCTGGATAAGACCTAGTGGTTTTGGGCCTAATGGTAAAAACCCATTTTTGAAACAAGTAATGGGCCTTTGTGAGGCAAAGCTAAGCGTCGTCGTTTTATGTGGTGGTGATGGAAGGAAAAGGGAACAGGTGGATGAGAATTGTGATTGATTTACCGGCCACGGCCAACCAAATTCAGATGATTCTTGTGGTCTGGTGCAATTTGGCCATACTTTGTCGGCTTCCTCATATTTGGTCCATCGCCTTGTATAAAGGGGTTGGTGACATTTAAAATATATTGTTAGACTTAGATATGTGATTGTGATTGATTTACCGGCCACGGCCAACCAAATTCAGATGATTCTTGTGGTCTGGTGCAATTTGGCCATACTTTGTCGGCTTCCTCATATTTGGTCCATCGCCTTGTATAAAGGGGTTGGTGACATTTAAAATATATTGTTAGATATGTTGAGTTACTCGAGTATAAATGCTCTTGTTCGCAAGGTGATAAAACAACGACTCGCCATTAATTATAGAATCATAAAAGTGTTAATCGGGTAAGATCAAGACAGAGTACAATTCCACCCTTAAGAAAGGGTTTGTTATATCTAATATATTGAACAATTTTCCAATTTATTGAGTTTAACGTTGTTATATTCGTTCAACACAAGACATTATAGTTAGTTCAGTTTAATTGATCATTTAATGTCTAGTATCAAACCCTCAAACAAGGACAAAAGGACTGCGAATCCTTGAAAATCAAAGAAAAAAACAAAGAAACGATTGGTGCTTTAATAGGAAGATAGAAAGCAGACAATGGCCAGCCACTTTTTCTTCTTTTTTGGTATGAACCACGGGGTGGTTCTGGATGGGCCCCAATTATGGGTGACACTTTTAAGCCTTAATCACAACTCAGACTAATCCCCGCTCACACCGGGTCGGCCCGTAAGGGATAAAGTGTTGGCCAAAGTGGTGACTCCATACGAGAGCAGGAATCGAACCTCTGATCTCTCTTAAGGAATGAGAGTGCCGAACCACTCACACTAACCACCTTGGTTTGGCTAGCCATTTTTGACTGCAACGTGTTCCTTCCTACCGACCTTCACAAGACTCTCACAGAAGCCACAAAATAATCATGGTTGTGACGAAATGTTATAAAATTCAAAGTCATGAAGCGAGTCACAGGTCACTACTGAAAGTGACCAGAGAAGAGAAATAATAAATTGAGTTAACCCAAGGGAGGGGACATGCATATAATTGGCTCAATCAAGTTAGGTCAACTGTTCAACTCCCATGGTGGAAGCAAGACCAAGACTCAAAAGCAGTTCCATTTCTAAGGTGTGACCAAAACATCTCTGAATGAAAAGCAATGAATATCATTTTCATTTTCATTTTCATTTTGGGAAGATGTTTCCACTACAATTTCCCAAATGGTATGCTATTACTAAAATAAAAATTATGGTCTTTATTATAGTTTTATTTGAATAACAAACGGTGTAAAATTATTTGAGAGCTTTGCTTTGAGCAAATTAATTTATAATCAAATATATTGATACAAAAGTTTTGTTTAATATATTTATACAGTACTCACTCATGAGTTAAACTTCTCTAGCTCCAAAAGTGAGATACATTGTTACGCCATCTTGATCTAAAATGTGCTCCCTAACCTGAAAATAACCACTAACAATATCCACACAAGCTTTAAGTTTTTCAACGAGCACGGCCTAATTTGCAAAGCAATGCAGGTTCATACCTTAGCAGAAATGTGTTGAGTCTCCCCATTAAAAAGCATAAGTAATTGATAAATATTTATCAGATTAAATAACATGTATGTGTGTAATACATCTTTATCAAAACCTATTCGAATGCATTCTAATGTTTCCAAAACATAAATACCCATTATGTATGTTTGAATTCTACAATCTACACAACTATTAATATGTAGAAAAGAAAATGTCACATAATTGTCTGGTACAAATCCATTTCGTTTTCAGTAAATATCTATTTAGTTTCCTCCAACATCTTATATAAGTAATTAGTATGTGCTAAATATTTTCAAATGCTTAAAACTTCTTATGCATGTATGGTTCATTATCATTGTAAAACAGACAGGTTCATTCCAAGTTAAAGCTAAAAGAAACGAGATTTGTGCTCATAACACAGCATGAAAAATAGCTGTTTATCTCATACATATTCAAATATTCCTATGTCATTTCTTTGGAATGAGCCCGCCACCCTTCTTTTGTTTGGTTACATAAGAAGTTTTAACACATCTTATGTGCGGGGTCATACATAATTTCTCCATGATGTTCAACTATTTGTTTAATCTTTAATACCTAATACCTACTATGATTATGTGCAACAGATTTTCTAATTTGAAGATTAGGTGTTTTAATTTTATTGGCTTCTATGTTCCTTGGTATTTTTCCTACTAATTGCTAATTCGTGTTTCATGGTGCCCTATGTGGATAAAACTGTCCTTGACAACAAAATCTGGTGAGACTTCTCTCGACATTCAGAATGATGACTATACATAAGCTATACATATTGATGTTAGTCCATGGGGAAGCCAATTAGGCCCCGTTTGGTTCATGGGAAAGGTGACTTGGGGATGGGAAATCAATTGTTTTCCTATGTTTGGAAAGTCCTGCATGGAAATCATTGCCTTGCACATGGGAAAGTAGGGGGGAAAGTGAAACCCTTTTCCCCCCCTTGGGTTTTGTGTTTCTCCTCATGGGAAAGTTTGAGAAAATGAGCCAACATTAAATACACATTTTTCATGACCATAATGTCCCCATTAACAATTTAGAATTACAATATAGCATTAAATGCATTCTTTTTTTATTTGATTTCTTATAGGTATAATTGAAAAATTAAACAAGCTTTGTTTTACATTTCTATCCAAACCAAACATGTGAAAGGAAATAAAGTGGTATTTCTTGATTACTTTACCAGGATTACCAAACATGGAAAAGGAATCCTTATTTCTCATCCCTTGGGAAATGACATGGGAGGTGATTACCCCTCAAATCCATTCCGTGAACCAAACGGAGGCTACAAATAATGATTTAGCATATGTTTCATCCATGGTGATCATTGATCCTGAATGTAAAATACTATGAATTTATCCGTATTTCATTAACCATTCAAATAATTTAACCTGTTAGAATATGACACGTCAAATCTATTTAAAATTATTTTATCTTTATAAAGCAATATTGGAGAAGGGAGAGATTCGAACACTGAACCTTGTGTGCATATAGGTAAGTGTTCTTGACCAATTAAGCTACAAACCCCTTACATAAAGAAACTTTAATTTGCACTCCCATGGAGAAGCAACATGACCAAGACATCCAAAGCAGTTCCATCTCTAAACTGAATGAAAGCAATGAACACATGGACGTGTAAAATCTTCCATGATTCTTCAGGTAACCTTTAGCTTTATGAAACAAAACAAAACAAAAAACTTTAGCTCTAGTTTATGTATGATTTTCATTTTTCGAAATTACTAAAATGAAAAGATTATAGTTTTATTTCAATAACAATCAGTCTAAAATAATAATTTTATTTGAAAGAATATATATAAATAAATAAAAAGAGTATGCATATTGGGAGAAATTTTTAAATGTTCCAGGTACACCACGTGTTTGGTGTACCATCCAATAAACATAGAACATGTGGAATTATTATCCAACTTACTGCATTTCTTCTTATGACATGTGGCGGATTGCATTGGACATATTCCATATGTCTTCCGTCTATTGGATGGTACAACAATCACGTGGTGTACCGGAAACACTCAAAAATTACTCGCATATTGGAGACATTGGACAAGATGGCATGATTGCTCCCTTACAATTCACTTCTTTATGAAAAGAATATTTAAATTTTGACCCCACAATTAAAAGCTTCCCTTCTTTTTCTTTTTCCTCTTCTTTTCTTTTAGTGGATAATTATTATACCAGAAAAATCAATTGCTCAAACACAGCAATTGGCAGGGGAAAAAGAAAAAGGCACAAAAAGCAAACAGTAATTAAAGTCATGGATAAAAGCTTGATGGGATGGTAAAGTTTATGAGATATTATTGCAGGTAGGAGGAGAGATAATGGTGTATTTTGTTGGCAGGCACTGAAACTAAGAATCATTCAAATCTCACCTCAAGATTTCCTAATTATTCTTTATTATCTTAACACAGGGTTTTATACTAATTAAACATAAGCTGATTACATGTCTCATTTGGAGTAGAATCCTTGACTGAATCAATACATAATAATATTATAAAATAAAATAAAAAATATTTTTACATTTTTTTATTATAAAGAAAACAAAATCTGATGCAGATTCTTTAATGATTTATCACTTTAAAAAAGAAAGAGTGCCTTTTTTTAAGTTGCTGATTAAAATAGATAAATGCCATGTTAGTGGGGTTTAAAATAATCATGGGGGTGGCAAAGGGAATTGTTGTTTACAATGTTCTAGAATAAATAAATAATAAAAAAACAAATAATTATCATAATACCATGAACAATGGCATGTGGAGCATTCTAATTATTATTCAGTACGGAGTACAAACTCTGATTTTTGAGCATTTGCTTTGCAAAATTCCTTAATTTTTTTATTGTATTTGGGGTGGGGGGACAATTTTGATTCTTTATCAGTCTCTCAACTACCAAAATGTGAGGAGTTTTTAGTTAAGGAAATATAATTTAATTAATTTCTCCATGACACAATTAGAACTAAAATAACTCTACAAAATGTAGCAAAAACAAATGTTGTTTTCTTCAAGGATTATGCACTATATAAGTTTAGGGTGCTGCAATTTGCACCACATTTATTGACCATCTCTCTAACACAGATAGTCCCGCGTATATTGGTGGAGTCCACTTGTATTAGAGAGATGGTCAATAAAAGTGGTACAAATAATTATTTATAAGTTTATTGAGATAATTTAAAACACCTTCAATCAACCTCGTGATTTACACCTTAATTGATTAGTGAGAGAAGGTTGCTAGCATTCCCCTTTAATGTATTCTCACAAGTTAACTTATGACATAAGGAGCATGGTTGGAAAATTAAGAGGTTCGTTAAAGCAATTAAGGTGTAAATCACAAGGTTGATGAAAAGGGATTATACAAGGGACAAAGATACGTTTTGCTCTCTATGCTTAAAACAAAATTCGAAGGATCAAAATCTCAAGAGATTCAAGGTCACATTTCACATCTTAATCATATATGGTTAATATTCTAACAATGTTGTAATACTAGATGAGGTGATATATATATATTTATAAATAGTTTACTTTTATTATGTCACCATTCTTCCTATTCATGTTTATCATCAATAATTATTTATTATTTTGTGTTTCTCTATCATCTTTGCTTATTTTGTAAGGTTATTCAACTTGGAAGCTTCGCTTAGTCATGTTCATTGTCATCTTAGTTGAACCAAAATTTGGGACCAACAACGATGTTATAACTTATATTTTCATATAAAACAATAGGTGTTTCTAAAACCACATTCCTTTTGCTTTTCCTTTCCATAATACACCCTTGAATTATATTAAAAAATCAAAAGTTTCCGTCTACAACTTTTTTTGGTTGCCAAAGTTAGAAATGAATGGGGGTTCTTTGCGCACACACACACGAAGTAAAGGAGTTATAAAAATTCGAAGAACATAAAATTACTAATTTACAATTCGACGCCCTTTTTCATTATGCTAAATACCACAAGGAAAATGCATGTGCGGGATATAATTTTGGTCAACAAAAGCTAACATGCCTCTTCAATCTTCAATTTTCATTACACCTTCCTTCCTAGCTCATGCCTGGAAAACAAGAAAGAAATGATAATCAAAGTCTTTGAATGATTACACCTTTAAAAAAAAAATATCATCCAACTAACCCAAACTCAAATAAAATACGTAACTAATCACAAGACCTAAACAATTTTATAAACAAAATTAACGAATAATAACAATAATAATGCCAAACATCCCCAAGCGTCCAAAGCAAGACATTTTTAAAATCAGACATTAACATTTCGCTTTTATGACACTCACAAGGCCACCACAGAAAAAAATATCGGTCCACCCACCTTAAACCATGACGCCGTTACGGATAACGGAAACCAGACAAGGGAACCTAACGACTCTGTTAAAACAGACATCGGCTGGGTCCCACTTAGGGGTGGGCCGAAAGACCCAGTCAGCTTTTCAGCCGAATGGCTTTGAAAGTTGAAAACGTGGCGGCCTCACGCGTCGAGTAGGGAAGGTGGGTAGGACCTTTCGCTCGCTCGTTATCTTCGTCTTTGCTTGTATATAAACAACCCCTCCATTTCTCACAACACCCACGAAACACAAGAAACGGATTTGGAGAGAGGAAATTTCCAACAGAGCGGAAAACACAAAAAAATACAACCTCCTTCTTCTCCCCCCATGTGAGGTAGAAGAAGAGGCCAAAAAGAAAAAAAACAAAAAAAAATACTAGCGTTTTTCTCTTTCGTTTTTTCAATTTTTAGGGGATTTTGATTTTTAGTTATTATGGGGACTGAGATATTGAGGCCTCAGGATTGTCTGATCGAACGGATCAGAGTCCCTCCGGCGTCGTTTGTGCGCCGGAAGAGTTACTATGGAAACCCCGTACCTAACCAGAATTACGTTTCTAACCCTAGACCTAGAAAACCGGTGGTGCGCTCTGACCCGAGGAGGATCCACGTGCAGCCGGCGGTGGTCTCCAAGAGATCCAGCTCCGAAGACCTTCGCGGCTTCAAGATGGAGAAAGTCACGATCTTGAGGCGCGGTGAGTCGCTGGATTCGAAGACGAAAGGAAATAACGGTGGATTGGTCGTGACAGGGACCGAGAGGTTGGGACCCGACCCAGAAATGGTGCCGAAGCAGGTGCGGATCGTGGATCTGAGGCCTCCGGTGGAGGGAAAGACCGATATGTACGCCGGATCGGCGTTCGCGGTGTCGCCGGAGCCGAGTGCGCTCCCGCTGCCGTCGTTTTCGAAGAAGAAGCAGGTATCGAAGGTCGTCGATGGTGACTTGGCAACTCGAGACCTGAGGCGGTTGCTCCGGTTGGATTGAGAAAGAGAAGATCCGGATCTGAGGACCCGATCCGAGGACCCGAATAAGGCCCCGACTGGATCCGGATCCGAAAACGGTTCTGTCCTTTGTCTTCCCAGTTTTCGAGGTAGGATCTGTCCGTGATTTTTTTAAACGGCGGTGGATCTTGAAATCTGGAAAAAGACGGGGGCGAATTAGTAATTTACCTAAAGTTTAGCACTTGCTTGGTGTAGCTAATCTTATCAGCTTGTTATGGGAAATATTGTGGGGTTATTAATGAAGAATTATGGGGTATATCGGTAAATTTAAAAGTTAGGAAGGGGTGGAAAAGGGGAGATGGAAGAAGAAAAGAAGTGGGAAATGGGGGTTTGATTTTGTTATATATTTGGGAATTGGGATGGTTTGGTTATTTAGTGAGTTTGATGTGATTTGTGGGTTGGGCTGTAAAATGTTGAATGTTTTTCTGCTGTGTTGGGAATTTGTTCAGTGGGGTTTATGTATAATGTATTGTAAAGAAAGATAAAATTTGGGCAGAAGAAGAATTCTTAATTTTAAACTTGTGTTTTTCTAATTTTCTGTTTTTTTTTGGCTCTGCAAGTACTTTGAGTTCCTCTCGAAACAGATCAGAAACCCAAAATCCCAAACATAAAGATCATATTTTAAAGAAGACAAGGGAGATCATTAGAGCAAAGTCACAGATTTCCATTGAGTAGGGACTTTTTTTCTTGGGTTTTTTATAGTCTAAGTTACTCTAAATTAATCCAATTTACGAAGAGAGAACCGAACTTGAACTTGGGTCTTAGGGATGGACTCGGACTCGGACTCACTGCTCTGGTCGATTGGTCTAATCCACATCTGCCGTGCAATGGACTCTTGAATAAAATAGATTGAATTGTATAAGCAAGCATCCTCTCTTGTTTTTGAAGTGTACGTATGTGAAAAGAAGGAAACTTGGCGGCCATGCGAGCCACATCTCCCAAATATCAGAATCTGAAGTCAAAGTCCACGTCCATTGCCCAGGCAAACTTTTCCAGGAGGGATTTGTTGAATATCTGTGCCAATAGAAAATGGTCAAGCATAGAGCATACACCAGCTCATACAAACCAAACCAATTAGAAAATCTTTTAACGAAACCCTACCTTCTCAAGTGGAACTTCATGTCGCTTGCACCATGCAACAGTGATTCTGGGGTCAAGATAGTTGGTTTTGGACGTTCCTAATGCCACTGTTTTCAGATCCTCTTTGGTTCTCATATCCGCTTCCATTTTTTCCATTTTTTCTGTCGTTTTAGCTATCTTCTTCTCCAACCTGTGTCAATCAAAAAATCACCATGAAAGGCCATATCCAGACATGATGAGAAGTAAGCAGACAAATGAAGTAAACTTACGCTTCCGGGGTCAAGTTTCTCTTTCGCTTCCCATCGGCATCTTCCAGAGGAGGCTTTCCCTTTCTGGCCCTGTCCAAATCTGTTTTCAGCTCTTTAAGGGTGCCCTACAACCCCGAAAAGAGAATGAGTTCCAGAGCAAGAAATAGGCATGCATTTCAAATACCATGAGTTTATAAACCTACTCAGATTAGGTGATTACCTGAAGGCCACCAATCTTCTCCATTAACTTAGACATCTGTGCACCATGAGACTTTGAGACAGTACGTTGATGATTACAAATGATGGCAACCTGCAACGAATGCCGAAAATCGTAGATTGCACTGAGTCAAAAGGAGCATTACTATAAACTTAGTACAAATTCGCAAGGGATTGACTGCTATACCTCTTTGTTTGCGTGCTGATAAACAACAAGTTTTTCCGAAACATCTCCTTCTTTGGTTTCCTTGTTCAACTGCCGTCAGGCCAAGAAAAAAAAATAAGGAAAAAAAATCATCATAAAAGGAAATTGAAACAGGGAGAGGGGCAGGAGATAACTTACTATGTTATCCAATGTGATCGATGCATTGTAGGTACGGAAAACTTTGGCTGTAAGGCCAGGCATCAGTTCTTTCAGATGAGCATTCAATTTACTGGTATCCAACTTGTCAAACAGATCATCATTGCCACGCTTCCCTGAAGCGAATAGAAAAAAGAACAAAGTCGAACACATTCATAGGCTTCAATTAACAGAAAAAGAAGGAAGGAAATAGGCTGAAATTATAAAGCCACCAACTCACCAGCCTGGAACTCTATGATTGCTTTGTAAACAGGAACCTCAACTTCAACAGTATTTTCATATCTGATTGAATCTTTACCAAGGAAGTTGAACTGAGATTATAAACAACAGAGTTGACTGGTTATTTACTGGTGATAAATACATTGGCAGACTACCTGCAATGACTTTAAACATTTTCTGTAACAGCAGCAAGGCATTACCTCCAAGGAGTTAGGGGCGATTGCTTTTACATTCTCTACTTTTAAAGTGCAGCAACCAACAGTATCAGCTTCATCATCCTCCTGCAGATCAATAAAAAACAATCATAAACAGTCCTGTCCACTTCTTTGTGGACAAAGGGTTTGAAACTTTGAATTGCATGCTTGCTCTACCTTCTCATTGCCCGCCCTGAGAGCAAGTTTATCGATGAGATATGTAGCAACTGCTATCTGCCGCTTTGCGCCGTCTTTGTTAATAAAATCCCTAGTGTATGCAGCTCTGATGTTTCCTATGTAGTCCTGCACTCAAAATAGCAGGGTTTTCATCAATATGATGGCAAGCATCTTCTATGTTATCCGAAAAAACTACTATCTTCAAAAGTTAAGGGCATGTTCCCATCTAAAACACCTTTAGCATCCTTGCTTTCTCATATTTCTCCTTGTCACTTTGCCCCTTCAAGGAACTACTAGGTGACAGAAACACGTATTTGAATAACTTTTGGTTGATTGGATCGTTCCAGAAGGCTAACCATGTAACCATATTGTCATGCCTTACTTCTTTCCAGCTGCATAGATCAAATGCATTGATTTAAACTCCAAATCAGTTAATGAAAAGCAAAAACTATCATAACTTTGGAAGTAAATGAGTTCTGTTGTTTTAACAAAACCTTTCACCAGGGATGGGACATTCTGGAATCGGGGCATCCTTTCCTATATTGATCGTAACATCGCTTGGATGAATCCGCCTTTTTAGCTTTCCCAACTGATACCATATATAACAAGAATTAACGGCAGCATATGCAAAGAAAACTCAGAATCAGTGTAAACACTTCAACAGATAGCCACCACCTATCAAACTATCTCATCATCGACAAAACTGAAATCTGTATCACAGAGAGAAAAAAAAAAGTTATCAAACAACCTTTGGATGCTCCCCACGGCCTCGGAATAATCCAGGTGGTTCAACTCTGAAGTTTCCGACCTGTATTAAGATTGAAACCAGAAATCACTAGGCAAACTACTCATTTAATGATAAAATGCAAAGAACAGAGCTAAGCTACTATTATTCTACAACATATTAATTGACATAGCAGATCTGCCATATCCACAATCAGGAAAGCACCATAAGTTTTGTAGATATATTGCAGATGGGCTAACTAGATTGCAGACTAGGTTACAGGGGAAAAAGCAATCAAAAAGCTAGAGATAACCTTCTCTTTTACACCATCAACAATAGCCCACATATACTTCTCCTCTTGTTTCAGTTTCTCTTCCTGCAAGGCCTTCTTGTCCTGCATCAACACATACTCCTTAAGAATTTTGCAACAACAAGGGGGTATAAGGAAAATCAATGAATTCGAGTTAGCTACCAACTTACTTCCTTAGTCAGCTGTTTCTTTTTCTCCTTTTCATTCTGATACCAGTCATATATTGGGGTAAAATCACAAGCATCCAGTTTCTGAATTACATGCCTCTTCCCAAGCAACTTTTGCCAATCATTCCAGAAATTGTTTCTGAATGTTTTTTTCTGCACATATTCTGTGTCCTTCATCACGGCATACATCGTCGCAACCTGCAGTTATAAACTTAAATCATCAAGAAATTAGAACATACAACAAAGCAATAAATATATAGATCATTGAGAGAGTGAGACAGGGACCTCCTCTTGTTCAGGAGTCAAGTTGACTGGCTTCCCATTGTAAAGCATCTTTACATCATGAGGCTTGTATGGAGGTGGGAAAATGACACCATTGTGAACCAAAGTAGTCCATTTTTCCTGCCCATCATTAGAGCTTGGTGCCATGTTTGTCGATTTAGAGTACTTCGAAAACTCGGAAGCTTTTTTGCCCTTCTTGATAATTTTCTTGATTGAAGATGAACCCACTTTTGTTACCTTTTTTTGCTTTGTCAATGCCACAGATGATTTATTATCTGACCTGACTTTCTTAGCTCGATCGGCAATTGTAATGAAGTCATCATCCTCCTCTTCCTTTGCTTCTTTTTTGGCTGACACCTGCTTGTTCTTTGCAGAAGTAGAAGAATCCGAAACTTTTGGCCTTTTAACTGAAGACTGCTCAGAGACATTGGCCTCATCTAGAGGCCTCTTACCAGAGACCAGAGAAGAAGTTTTCTTCTGAGGTTTCGGCTTCAGTCGAAGCCTTGATGATAAAGGTTTGTCATCCTCTTCCGAATCAATAGAATTCTTACTTTCTTCTTCAACAGTGGCAAGCTTAATCTGTTCTGATAGCTGTTCTGACTGACCCTCTAATGAAGCTGATGCTTTCGAATTGGATACTGGTGAGGTCCTGGCAGATGAAGTTGAAGCTTCTGGGCTTGATAATGGAGATTTTACTGGTGATAATTTGGTTGATGGAACCATCTTACCCTTTTGCAACACTTGAGTTTGGACCTTGACCTTGTGTATTTAGATGCATGCAATCCTTGTTGTCTTCTCAATAAGTTTTCCTTATAATTTGATATATATATAGAAAGAGAGAGCTGCGTAGATAATGAGATCAGATAAATGTTGCACAGAATGTAACCCTAAATTTCCAAACACCATAATCGTAAGAGAATCAGAGAGGATATCATAAGCAGATAATGGCATGCACAGAGATCAAACCCTAATGGGGCAAAATCAAAAGAAAAGAGTCTCTTAAGGAAGGCGTACTTGTTCGTCAAGGAATAAATTGAACTTGCAGCTTCTGATCTCTGAAGTGTAGCGCAAATATGAAAGTAGGGTGTGAATATTGGACAAGGATAAAAGACAGCATTGAACAATTTATCAAATTAAAACCGTTACTTAAAACACACATACAACAACAGGAAACATAAATTACACGTTCTCCTACTTTGTCCAAAAAAAAGGGGAAAAAAATATGGTTTCCTATTTTTAAGGGAGACCCATGAGTACGTTTAAAAAACAAAAAAAAAAAGGTAAAGTAGGAAACTCAAATAGAAATTGATCAATATATGTAATTATGGAAAATATTCGGAAGGAAAAGAATGAAAACACCTTAAAGTCGCAAAACTCCAAAACCCTAGCAATTGCTCCCCACAATGTCACGTTCAAAAGCAAAAAAGAAGTCCAAAAATTGATGTGAAAAAGAACTTAAATACCTCCTCAAACCCAGCTGCCCAATCATAAGGAAACTAAGTTAAAATAAAATAATATTAGGATATAAAGTCCAAATTGGATTAGGAGAATCTGCCCACAATCTGTCCAGCCACATTTCAAAAAAAAAAAAAAGGTAAAGTAGGAAACTCAAATAGAAATTGATCAATATATGTAATTATGGAAAATATTCAGAAGGAAAAGAATGAAAACACCTGAAGGTCGCAAAACTCCAAAACCCTAGCAATTGCTCCCCACAATGTCACGTTCAAAAGCCAAAAAGAAGTCCAAAAATTGATGTGAAAAAGAACTTAAATACCTCCTAAAACCCAGCTGCCCAATCATAAGGAAACTAAGTTAAAATAAAATAATACTAGGATATAAAGTCCAAATTGGATTAGGAGAATCTGCCCACAATCTGTCCAGCCACGTTTCGGCCTCAAATCTCCTCCAAATCCGGCCCAAGATAGCTTGTTTTAAAGATAAAAACGTTCTGAACACTTCTCCAGAAGGCCACGAACCCATCTGAGGTCATTTTGGGCTCCAAAAACGCAATAAACGCCCAAAACGTCACTATTCTAGCACTGCACACTGCTCCTTTATTTATTTCCAGAAAATAACCGCTTGGTAGAAAAATATGAAATTTTGATACGATCAAGCTAAGTGACTCACGAACGTCCTCCAACTGGAATTACTCCAAAATTCGTCCATTTGATTATATTTGGCTCCAGAGGAAGTCAAAAGTCCTATATTGGAAATATAATTCAAAGTATCAAAATTCTTCCAAAATATTAACCAAAATATACTAAGAATGGGGTTAAATATATAATATAAAATATACCCATCAAAATACCCCCAAACTTAGCTTTTTGCTTGTCTTCAAGCAAAACAAATCTAGAAAATAAAAACAAAACTAACGAACTAAAAACTTTAAATAAAACCTAGCTAAATAAAATTTCCATTCAAGTTGCAATCCATAGAAAATGTTAAAAACCAAAACGTCTTTTCAAAAGTTCCAACCAATCCCACTATAGAGTCTAAGTCATTTAGAGTCAATTAGAAAAGAATTCATAAACTTCCTTCGGTGTAAAGTGAACCATCATAATTAAGGAGACTCGACTAAAACCCTTACCTCTCATCCCTTTTATTCATACGTCACATACTTATAGAATCATTCTCTTTTTTGTTTTTGTTTTTGTTTTTTTTAGTAACAGTAGTGGTCATGCAATGTCGGTTCCCTTAAGCTTTCAATTCAACCCGTGTAGCGAGTTTTAGGTCAATGTCTCCCAAACCACTAGGGCTCTAGGGCACTAGGTGTAGAACACCCCTAAGGACTTATTAACTCGAGCTAAAAAGAGCTACGAAACCAACTAACCACCCTGCCCCATGCCAAAACTCTACTGTTACTATCTTTATTTTATATAGAACAAAAATTAAAACACACTTAGACAAAAAGTAAGTATTTCAATCTCACTCCCCACAAACCATGTTGGTGTGATGTGCAAATTTCAAAGTATAATTCATGAATTAGTGTCTAAGCAACGATAAATAAAAAAGACTCTACTGTGGGATTAATCTTCACCATGTCCATTTGTTCTAACGTTTAAAATAATCTATGGATATTAACTTAAAAACGAAAATTTTAAACAAGACTCAAAAATTAAGAATCTAAAATTTACTTTCCCACCCCCAAACTTAAATCACACATTGTCTTCAAGGTGTGGAAAATAAACAGAAGAAACACGAACAGGAACAAAAACGACTAAATCCTAGAAAATGGAGAACAAATATCAAAGATAAAGAAAATATCCTAAGAAAATCAATTAGGAAAGAAAAAGAGAAAAACAATAAAATAAAAGAAAAGAAAAAGAAACAAAAAACTAACACACTAGAGATGCAAGGGGGAAACTGGACACTTCTGGGATTCGAAAGAGGGACCTAGGCTATGAACCAGAAGGCCACGAACCCATCTGAGGTCATCTTGGGCTACAAAAACGCAATAAAAGCCCAAAATGTCAGTATTCCAGCACCGCGCACTGCTCCTTTATTTTATTGCCAGAAAATAATCGCTTGGTAGAAAATTATGAAATTTTGATAAGATCAAGCTAAGTGACTCACGAATGTCCTCCAACTGGAATTACTCCAAAATTCGTCCATTTGATTATGTTTTGCTCCAGAGGAAGTCGAAAGTCCTATATTGGAAATATAATTCAAATTATCAAAATTCTTCCAAAATATTAACCAAAATATACTAAGAATGGGGTTAAATATATAATATAAAATCACAGGGCCCAAGTCCAGGGAAGTGCTTCCAACGGGCCAAGCTTGCTAGGGCAAGCTGTGGGACTCACGCAACCGGGCCAGCCCATAGGCCAAACCAGCTTGACCTTTAGCTTGGGTTTGCTGACGTCAGCAACAAAAAAAATCTAAAAAAATATTAAAAATTTCAAAATTTTTTTAAAAAAAAATACTTAGTCATATTCTTCCCTTCCCACACCAAAACTCTATACAAATTCCTCTCCTCGTATTTCATGTGAATAGTGGTTGCCATGGCAATGGGTGAAAACACCACAACCTTTTGCAATGGCCGATACTATTCATGTGAATAGTAACAACCATTGCCTTGCCTTTTGCCATGGCAAATGGGTGGAAGTGCTCTAAGGTGCCACGAGAGCTAGACCAGCTGAAAAATAAAGGTGAAAGACAATAATAGTAACTAACTGACAAAAATTAGAGCAAGCTAGGATCGGGCCATAAAGCCTAGGCAACGGTTTTTAGGTTGGGCCTATGTTTACAAACCTACTTGTCAAATAAAAATTCTATTATTTTAAATTCATCTACAATATAAGCCAAAGAGTCACAAATGGTCCGTGCGATTTGAGGGAATTGTAACTTTAGGTATTGCGGTTTGAATTTTGTTGATTTTACTCATGTAGTTTACTTTCATTACCGGTTTAAGTCAAATATTCCATTTCCGCCAATTTTTATAACTTGGGTGACTTGTAGCCCGTGCAACCAACTCCCGCATCATGCATCAACTGATCTAACATGTGAATTTTCAATGTGCAACCACGCATTAAGCTCATCACATGAATGTCATATTAGAATTAGAGCACGCAACCCCCAAAATTAATTGACCATCAATAAAAAGGGCTCAATATATTGTTATGTAAGGCTTAGAATTCTAGATATGAGAT
>NW_018924236.1:144962-175333 GCF_002207925.1 Prunus avium | reverse complement strand
CACTCAGCCACCTCCATTAAACCAGAAAATGGAGAGGAGATTATTCAAAAACAAGATAACCAATTAGCCATGAGTGCTCTCCCAACTATCCAGCAAGTAGTCAACCTTCATTTACCTCAGAAGTGACCCATTAAGCACCTGCAAACTTGTGGAAAGCGATAGCCATTGAAAAGACAGTTGAAAATACGTAAGCAAAACATCACAGCACGACTGGAGCGACCGGTCGTCAGGAATGGGCGACCGGTCGCCAGAAGTTTTTCCTACAGACGTCGAATCTGCTTCTAAGCGACCGGTCGCAAATGTCAAGCGACCGGTCGCTCGTGTTCCTGCGACCGGTCGCAAAGAACTAGCGACCGGTCGCTCGTCGACTTCTTACGAGACTTTGAATCTGCTTCAAAACGACCGGTCGCAAATGTCCAGCGACCGGTCGCTTTTAGGCAGATTCAAAATCATCCTTTGAGCGCCAAAAAACTTTGTATCCTTTTAGGTGAGCCATTTTTCCAACAAATAGGACTGTGAACTACAATTGGAAACAACATTTTCTGGACTGTTAGACATGGGTTGATCAGAAGATTTAGATGAGAGGAGAGACATGTCAGAATCATTTGACAATGTTGAAGAGACTGGAAGAGAGCATGTGAAGCTGCTGATGGAGAATCCATAGAGGATTCTGAAAAGTACTTCGAACTAGTGCTCGATTCAGAAGATATGGAATCCGGTGATAGATATAGAGGTGAAGAAGAAGAGGACGATGAAGATGAAGAGGATGCTGATGAATTATTTTTAGCTGTGTGAACTAACATCATACAATCAGACAAAACAGACCCTCTTGCATCCCTTTCCATGATGGCCTCACAATTCTTACCAATCCAAACATATATGGCAGACGGCATATGAACAATAAATGCACCTCTAGAATCCATAGCAGAAGGTGATGGATCATTCAACATTTTTGGGACAAGATGCAAAGGATCATACGGTGAATGTGGGGCAATTCTGTACATCCTCAATAGTGAACTCGGGCTAAGAGGAAAAGCATAGACCCTCTTTTGGCACTGTAACAACTGACAAGCAAAACCCATATTCGGGTCAGCAATGCCTCTTGCTGCTTCCACATACTGAAATGCATCATCAAAACTCTGTCCTTCTCTCCACATAAGATACGCAATCACCAATGAGGTGGACCGAGATACCCCTTGACAACAATGAACAAAAACTTTTCCACCTTGTTCCCTAACATCTTCAAAGTAATCAAAAACATCATATAAGATACTAGTACGTCCTCGGTCGGACTGTCTTGCAACCATAGAGTTCTATACACAAAACCCTGAACCCTAGGCGGCTCTAGGCGGCCTAGGCGGCCCTAGGCGGCTCTAGGCGTCATAGGTAGCTCTAGGAGGGTCTGGGCGGGCAGTTTGCCGTTGAGGCGTGGATGAAGGGCGGTTGAAGCGCGCAAGATCCGCTGCTTGTTAGGAAGAAAGACGGAGAGAGAGAGAGATCGAGATAGAGAGAGGAAGGAGAAGGCGATACCTGACCTAATTTTTATATTTGAAACGTATAGCCGCACGGCTATACTATTAATTTGAAAAAAAAATGAAAAAAAACACGGAGTATAAAGGCGCGGCCATACTATTTTTATATATTATAGGGTTATTCGTAGCAATGGTCCCTCAACTATACTCGTAGTTACACTTTGGTCCATCAATTCAATTATTAGTTGCGGGGGTCACTCAACTAGGTGCTATGTTGCACCAGTAGTCCCTCCGTCAAACTCTGTTAAATTTTCTGTCAAAACTGAGGGTAAGTTTGGAAATTCATCCACAACCCCTCCCTCTCCTCCACAACAATCCCTTTCTCTCTCTCTTTCTCTCTCTGAGCGAACTTAAAATTTGCAACCCCATTGGTGTAGAACAAAAGAAACCCTCTGCACGCCTAGCGGCTAGGCGGGCTAAATTCACGATTAGCAGTTGTGGAAGCAACTGTGTGAGCCCACCATCTGAGATTGTCTTTCATGTCAATTTCATTGCCCAACGCAGGAAACCTCCAATTCATCAATGGCTTCTCTCTCTTTCTTTGATCCCTCACCTTCCAAGCTTCAGAAAGGTAAGACCTTGGAATTGTAGACTCGTCAAAGACCTCATCTTGGCCGTCCTTCTTCCCCAATCTTTGCAGCCCAGGAATGATCGAAGCCAAGTTTGAATCTTCTTTGTCTTCCTCTAAGAAAACAAAACCAAGATCCATAAACCCATTTAGCTCTTCAAATTCAAGGTCTGTCAAGCTCTTGCTCTCACCCTTCTTCTTCTTCCTCCTCCGTCTCGTAATCTTCTTTGGCGACTCTTCGACATGTCTCTGTATTGGGGTTTCAACTTCTGTGGCTTCCTTGCCAGAGAGAATGGTGAAGAGCTTTGGTCTGTGGAGGACTGAGTCCGGTGAGGGAGTGGAGCTGAAGTTGAAGCTTGTTTTGGAGCTCAATTCGTCGCTCATACCTGGTACGGAAGAGGGTCGGGATGCGTAAAAGCTCTGGTTTTGATGGTTCTTCTTCAATTTCAAGAACCGGGTCTGCTTCAATCCTTGATGGGTTTGATGAATTTGGTTGCTTTTCGAAGATTCCGAGCTGAAACCAGTAAGAATCATATAGCTCCATTACTTCGTCTGCTTCCATCAATGGCGTCGTGGCAGCTAAAGAAATTGAGAACAATTTTCGTTTGCGTTTGTGGTGCAAGTATTTGCCGTGGATGGCTTTATAGATGCTTACACCTTCCTAAAAACGAATAGAAAAATCAAAATATAAAAACAGAGAAATTGATGGATGTTTATGGTTGATGGTTTACAGTGAGTGCTGGGTTGGGGTGGGAGGAAGGATTGGGTGGCGAGTTTGGTACAAGGGAGGAGAAGCAATTGAGTTGTCTTTCTCTTTTCTTTTTTCTGCCCAGATTTTGGTACAAGAGAGGAGAAGCAAGGATTGGGTTGCGACAATGGAGGGTTGTGGATGAATTTCCGAATTTACCCTCATTTTTGACAGAAAATTTAACAGAGTTTGACGGAGGGACTACTGGTGCAACATAGCACCTAGTTGAGTGACCCCCGCAACTAATAATTGAATTGATGGACCAAAGTGTAACTACGGGTATAGTTGAGGGACCATTGCTGCGAATAACCCTATATTATATTTAAACAGTATAGCCGCCCGGCTATACTATAAATTGGAATAAATTTTTTAAAAAATGGATTATCGCCGCCCGGCTATGCTATTAATTTCAGGGAAAAAAAATAAAAAATGGAGTATAATTGCTCGGCTGTACTCTTTTGATATGGGTTAGCAAAAAGAGGGCAAATGCCATGGATACTGTAAAAAAATAAATTATAAAAAAATTTAAAAAAAAAAGCCATGTGTGTGGTGGTGGTGGTGGTGGTGGTGATGGTAATTTCAACCCTCGGTAGTCAGTATAGATATGCAATTATAAAGATCAATTAATTTGATGTTGCTCGAGAATTGCCGTTCCCAAGGGATGACATCATTGCTTTTTTAAGTGAAAAGACATCATTGTTTTTTTAAGTGAAAAGACATCATTGCTTTTTTAAGAGAGAAGAAGAAAGTAGAAGAATCTGATCTTTTTGTATTAATTTGAAGTCCAATACATACCCAATCCAATTCATTCAGCCAATTAATATTGTAAAACAAAGGATACATCATCCATATTCAAAAACAAACATTCCAAAACAAGCTTCAAAATGTCAACTTGAAATGTTGCTTAAGGAAACACATTCGTCATAACTGCATTTGATTGCAACGATGCCTTTCAACAATTTCAAACCCTAACAAAGAAATTAAACAAAAATGCTCTTCATCATAAATTCTTATAGAATATCAAGTGCAATATTTGAATATATAGAATGGTAATTTATCACGTTATAAAAAATTAATAAACACAAACCTTATCCTTATCGAGAGGAACCACAGTCTCTTCAAGTGAATGAACATCCCTAACATTGAAGTTTTTAAGCAGAGCAATACTTGAAATGACAGACATAGGCTTCACTTCCATTTCATCCGTTATCATGTAAGTCACAACCTCTCTCACAAACCCACCTCCCTTGCCGCCTGCTGCAATTGTCGGCCGAGCAATATAAGTCGTGGGTTTAGAAATGAAGTTATGGCACTTTGGACAAATAGCCTTTGGGTCTTCGACCACATAGCATATCTTGCCGCCATAGTAGGAGAAGCTTGACAGCTGACATGACCGACACGTGTACAATGGTTTATTGTTTGATTCATCGTCGGTCAATGCAGGAAGGAGTTAATGGGTGCCACCAATTGGCATTTGCAGCTTCTTAGGTTTTAGAAGAACATCCTTGTTGAGGTTAGGTTGTGAGTATATGTTGTTTAGGTTTTCTAAGCTACCGTAGAGTTTGCCTAAACAACCAACCATGCGTTTCCTAGAGAGAAGCCTGATCACAGTGACGAAGGGTAGAGGCAAAAGGGTGAAGAGAAAGTCAACAAAAGTCTTTGCCAGCTTCGGCGGAGAGAACTTTTTTATGCTTTCTGTCGATGAGGAGCTTCAAACTAACTAGCAGAGATTGATTTGGTTGGGTTTGGATTTGGAGGGGGCCATTGAGGAAGAGTGAGTGAGATGGAGGACATGTGTGGCGCAACCATATATATATATATAATTAAACAAGATTATTAAGGACCTATTCATTTTGGGGGAAATCTTCTACTTTTTTGGGATAGATTATTCAATTATCTTTATGAGATAACCTAGCATGACATTTCATATATACTAGCAAAAAAGCCCGCGCGATGCTGTGGGTTTTGAAATTACGTAGAAAAAATAAGATTGTTTATATAAACAATGAGATTTAACTTGTAGCATTATGCTTAACTAATGAAGTATAAGTGGCAAAAAAGGAAGTAATAACATATTTTACAGGCTACTTGTTATGTTAAAATAGTAGACATGTATGTATATACATTGAGATGTTAATAG
This sequence comes from Prunus avium, assembly GCF_002207925.1. The sequence continues at coordinate 170,345 of NW_018924236.1, read as the reverse complement.
TGGGAAGCAGCTATCAAAACAACAAAATTTGGATAGTTTTGAGCAACATGTTGTTTAATTGGTTGGGCTTTGTTTTGCAATTTCTTCATGACTTTTCTTCTCTTTGATGGAGGTCTTGACTCTGTTATAAAAAAAAAGGGGGAAATAGCAAGTGTTAATGTTGATGAATGGGGAAAATTGAGTTAGGACAATAATCATAAACATCTAATTATGTATGAACATGAATAATATAATTTAACAATTTAATAAGAAAGTTATAAATGGTTTTCCAATCAAAGAAACACAAAGTAACAAAATTAAATAAGAAATCAATGTTTTTCTTTTCTTTTAAGATATGAATAATTGAATATTATGTATGTAATATGTATTTTAATGAGATGAGTGAATTGTAAAAGAGAGGATACAAACTTTAATATTGGAGTAAGAGAACTAATGAGCAAGTTGTAGATGGTTTTCCAATTGAAGTAACACAAAGTAAACATATTTTAAATTATGTGTTTATCTAAAGGAAAAGTTGAAAAGAGGTAAAATAATTATGGTTTGATGTATTGAAGAAAAATTGAAGAAAATGATGTAAATATAATCCTTAAGGTTTTAATTCTTTTATGTGTTAGGTACATATGACTAAAATGTCTTTTGCCCTTATTTCAAGTTAAAATTACTTAAGGGTTTGACATTTCTGCCGAAAAACAGGCAGAGTCTCCCCTAAAAAATGAATATTTCCTAAAAAAATTCACCTGTAAATATAACAATTTAATAGTATTTCCAAATGTTCAGTTACAAAAATGATGATTTTGTCAAATTCAACACAATTAGTCATATGTACCCAATATTAAAACAAAGCAACCCAATATGTGCCTAATCTTATAATACCTTAATTCAAAGTGACCCAATATTAAAACAAAGCATCAATCAGAATATCACAAAAATGATGATTTTGTCAAATTCAACACAATTTGTTACAATTTAATATATAAAGATTGAGTGAGGAATGAAGATATGAATCAAATATTATGCATGTAATATGTATTTAAATGATATGAGTGAACTGTAAAAGAGAGAATACAAACTCTAATCTCGGGGTAGGAGAACTGGTTGCCAAACTGTCTTCGCTTGTTTTCTTCTTTAAGCCAATGATTGGTAACTTAGAATCTGATACAATTTCCTCCATGCTTTTTGTAGCAACAATTTGTTCAGATTTGTTTTTGGTTCGAACATGACTCAGAGAAATGCTAAATGGAAGAAAAAGAAATATATTGGTAAATGTTAGAAAATGCATAAATATTGATATAAAGGAGTTAATTATTATATAAATTCTAACCTTTTTGGTTTTTTTGATGGGCGAAAGGTAAAGAGAGCTCTTTTGACAGCGTCTTTAAATTTTTTTTTTGAAATTGGGGTAGCCTCTGTCATAGAAGTATCAGTTGAGCTTGTGGAAGATGCACTTGGAATTTGCTTTGAGAGAAGCGGGGTAATGGGTGGAACCAGGGTAGCAATGTTTTCTTTGCCATGTGTAGACAAACTTTTGTCAGATGATTGCGATGTTGGTTCAAGAAGTGGCGTTGTGTCGTCGAAGATTGCTTGAATGAGTAGATCATTTTTGTTGGAATCACTTCTCATGCTCCCAAATCGAAGTTGAAAATTTTAAATTGTCCTCTTGTTTGCAGAATTGCATCTGGCAATTGTTGTTGGTCAGTAAAGCCTCTTTGAACAACCAATTCATTGCAAGAAATTTTAAACAATTGTTCTGCTGGTCTTCCAATTATGATTGCATTGGTTTCGTCAGTTGAATTTTCAAGCAATAAGCTCACTTTGAACCTGTATATAAAATTTATGTAATGTTTTAATAATTTAAAGTAATTGTGTTTAAACTTTATGTAAAAATAAAATGAAACTAATTGTTGAGATTTGTATTACCAAGGGAGAGGAATTTGATTATTGTGTTTTGGACACAAAAGTTCATCATGGTGGGCAGCAGTTCTAAGTTGTTTAAAGCAAAATGGGCATGCTTTATACCACCAGCCTTTACGTGTGTCAAAACGCGTAATAGCTGCTCTACATAAAATGGGAGTGTCCTAAAACATATTTAAAGAAATTTGTTATTATAGTAAAAACAATTATAAAATATATAGTGATAAGAAAAGAATAAAGTGAAATTTAGTTTTAATAATTTGTAAAGTTGTATGTTATAATACGAATAATAAAGAGATTAAAGAAAGAAGTTAGTGTATTTACCTTATGTGTATCTGGGTCAAGAACATTTAACTCTTGGACAGATAGCTTTTTAGCAACTTCTAAATGTTGAGGTGTCATTAGTTGAGTGGCAGAAGAAGGCATCATTTTTATGGCATGTGTAGAGTCATTATAGCTGTGGTTTTTGTTATTTTTATATAATAAAAAAGAGGTGTTAATTTAGGGAAATGGGGAAACAAAGTATATGTTAAAACAAAAATGATAAAAATTCATACATCATTTTGTAGGCTGCCAATTCTTATATATCTGGATTGATAAAAATTAATGCTGAGACACTACTGTTGAGAACAGTTTTCCCCTACATGTTGATAAATAATAAATTAGATTTGTTTTTATTTGAGATGAAGTGTAAATAATATTAAAAAAAGTGAAAATAAATTGGATACCTTGAAATTGTTTAACTTTCAGGCTTGTAAAAGCTGCAAATATTGGCGATGTCAATTGTTGTAAAGCCTGGGAATCAAAAGTCTTTGTAGTATCTCCTCACAGGGTTATTCTAACATCTTCTTTTTTGAATGATTAGATGTGGAGAAAAAAATATTTTAGAAAGATACATAATGGTTTGAAATTTTAATTATAAACATTTTGTGAATATTTGTACCTGATATTTTCAATGCAGACTTCACATTTATTCTCAAGCCTCTCATTGCCGACCATTTTTTGGTCCAATGGTTGTATTCCAGTAATGTGTCCAAAAAATCTTGCAATTTGATAAAGAAATATTATAAGGATATTAAAATGTGTACATTTTTTTGATAAATACTTATTATATATAGATGTATAGTTTTTAATAATATATAGAGTATTACCTGTTAGTATGTTAGTTTTGTCTATGCGAGTGGACAATTTAGTATAATCGACCAGATAAAATCGATGCCGTGGAATGTGTGGGTGAATGGTTGGCAGTTCTTTGAAAGTTGTTCTCGCATTGAAGAACAATTGTGCAACATGTGGTACAACTTTGTGTGATGATTTGTTGCGACCAGTGTGGAAATGTGTTATTTTATAAATGCAACCAGCTTTTATTTTTGGAGCTACGAAATCATAGTTGATCTCTTTGACGCTAGCTTGTATTGCATCTGTCTACATAATTGACAAAAGAGGAAGAGAAAAATTAATAAGGGGGAAATTATATTTAAAAGCAAGGAAATACAAATATATGATAATAGATAATAGAAAATGCATTAGACAAATTTAACTATGTTGCGTTTAATTTTCTTTAAGTGATGTTATTATAATTAAATTGAAATAATATAAAAAAGAGTTTTTCTTACCATTTGGTCAACCAGTATACACTGAAGGCCGCTGAATTGGTCATTAGATCCAATAAGTTTTGGTCGCCACATTCTACAGATACGTACTTTTGAGATTCTTGTTAAATTGGAAAGGTTGCAAATCACGGATATAAGTGAAACTCATTGTACTTTAAATCTGCAAATAAAATATATTTTTTGTTAGCATAAAAATGTATGTATATATTTATTAAAAGTAATTGGGAAAAATATAAAAATGTTTAATTATGGATATATCAAAATTGGAACCTCATTGTAAATTTTGAGGAACATCTTTATGCTAAAATATGATATTGGTTTGAATATATTAGGTTCTTATTTTATTCTTCTCCATAAGGAGGTATATATAAGAGTTCACATGAGTGCTCTACAAGGAATTAGATCTAGTAAATGATTAGGAAAATATCTCCTAATTATACAATGATTTGACAACTATATAAAATAGGAAAGTAAATCCCTTAATTAACCAAGGAAATAAATCTATAAAATAGGAAAGCAAATCCCTTAATTAATTAAGAAAATAAATCTCCTTGATTAATTAGGAGACTCACTTCAACACTTTATACACTATGTTTTTAGTGTAATTATTTAGCGCTTTTTTATTATTTTCTATTATGATTGAGAAAGATATAGTCCAACTTGTTTCAATGATTGGCCTTGACTTTTATTTATTGTCATTGCATAACACGGTCTAATTGGGAATTGGCACCTTTTAAAAATGAAAGATAACAAATAGATCATCAGATTATCTTTGATTATAAGATGAGAAAAGTAAAGAGGGTTAAAATAGTATGTATATACTAATGTGAAGCGTTGCTGGTATATGTAGTTGAAACATTTGGTTGAAAATTTGTAATCAATTAAGGCCATCAAATTAAGAAATGAAGCAATAAAATGTTTTATAAAAACATTAGGAAAAAAAACCATTTAAAAAAGGGGAAAAAAACCTTAACATTGAAGCATATTCAATGGTTATTTATTAGAACAGTAAATATTAGCTCTATATAACTTCTATGCGAGGACAGCTGCTGAGAAAGAGATATAAAATGCTATGAAATGATTAAAATCAATCGAGTAAAATAACTAATTATGTTGAATTTGAATAGGCAACACATTGAAGGCATTTTCATATTGCCAAAATGATGACATCACAAAAATGTTTATACTCTTGTTTTTTCGTGTATCCAAGTTATAAAATAAAAAATAAATAAAAAGGGTCAAACTATATCTGGATATCAATTTGCAAAAGTGAAAACAACTATAATAATAAGAATAACACATTTAGAATCTAATATTGCAAAAAAAAAACAAAAAAAAAATTGTAATGTAGACTAAACAATTAATTGAATTTTGACATATTAAGATATGTGGGTTAACACGTCCTATTCTATTTTTTATAAAACTTTTTGTCTAGCAGTAAAATACTATTTTATAAGGGCTGGAATTAAAAAAATAAAATAAAACATAGATACTATTTATATAGTGTTTGACAAAACAAAAAGGAGAATAGCATGAATTAAATAAATAAGCATTAAGAATAAATGAATGACATTTGTAATAAGAAACTAACATAAGCAAATAATGAACTATTTAAATGTGGAAGATTAAGAAAAAGGGTTTTTTCTAAAATAAACGATTTTATAGGCATATATGCAAACTTGATGTTAAATGTGTATTATTCTAGAACTAATATTTGTTAACAAAGAGGTATATCATTGTGTAATTCATATATGTTGAGTAAATGTTAATATTTGATAGTATATAGTAAAATTTATTATGACATATAGATAAAGAAAAAAAAGAAGCCCACTTGTGAACCTTTTGTTATTATCTTAAATTATAATTAACAAAAGTGGGATTCTCTTTTGTTTTAACAATTGTTTAAAAAGGATTAAAAGGGAAAAATAAAAACCCAAAAAAATGGTTATCAAGAATTAGTCATTTGTCCATAAAGATTTCCAAAAAGTAAATTTGTTTTGTATTTTTTGTAAATGAATAAGTTGTTTCAAATTGTATAAAAGGTTTTCAAACTTCTAACTAATATTTATGTTGTGGTCTTCTCTTTCTCTCTCTTTTATACACAATAATCTCTTTTTCTTTTATACACAATACAAAAATGGGTTTACAAAGTATGTAAAATAAGAATACAAATTTGGTTTTGTCCGTTAATACAAAAGTTTAGTCAAAAGCAATTGTTAAGGTTTAGAGTTTAGGTTTTTAAGAAGGAATTCTTAATTATTAGCAAAAACAACTCAAACTGAAATTAAAATTTGTAAAAAATTAATTCACTCACTTAACACATATACATGTATATCTTAATTTAAATAAAACTGTTTAATACTATTTCAATATGATTGAATCCATGAAAGCAATATAATTAACAGATAATTTACTAAAATATGGGATATAAAAACTTGAAAATATATTATTCAAAATGAAACAATTTTCGTTCATAGTTTTCAATCCAAATAATCAAATTGATAAAGCAAAAGTATTTAACTTTATACATCAATTAAAATCTATAGATAAAATTTAAGTAATTCGAAACATTAGCAATTTAGTAATTACAATAATATAAGTTGTTCTTAAAGATGTATCATTTAAAGCTATCATTAAAAGTAACAAATAAATCAATTTGGGCAAGAAAACCATCATCTCCTCTTCCATCTTTCTTCTTCTCCTTCTTTTCCTTCTTCTCCTTCTTGCCTTACACTCAAAACTTGTAAGCTTTAACCATGTGGAAAACAATCAAAATACTCAAACTCTAATCAATTTCTTAGGAAAAAAAAGGAAATAATTAAATAGATGAAGAACTTGTACATAAATTGGTATAATGGGGAGAAACAAAAACATAAAATAATACATACATATGTATATGTGTGTGTGTATCTACATACATGCATACATATATACTATAAAGAAAGTACATACTTAGATATTGTTTTATATCACTACATCATGATTAGAAAGCAGCGATAGCAATTTTTATTTGATCAAAATATATTTGTAGAAAGACACAACTGTAGAAGAATAAAAAATATAATATAATATAACAATTATAGATATCTATTATTTTATCGGACAACCAACTTTGTTACATAATGATTAAACAGTATATATATACTAATATAAAGCCTTGTTAAACCGATATGTATAATTGAGACATTTAACTCAAAATTTATAATCAACCAAACTCACCGGATTAATGATTGACATAAAATGTTCGATGAGAACATCAAGGGCAAAACATTTAAAAGAGAGGAAAAAATTTAGCATCAAAGCATATTCAACTTGTATCAATCAACAGAATAAATATTACTTCTAAATAACTTGTATGCAAGCACAATCGATGAAAATAAAATATAAAATCTTACAAAATGATTAAAATCAATTGACTAAGATGACTAATAATGTTTAATTTAAAAAAGCAATGAATTGGAGGAGTTTTTATACCTCGAAAATGACAGCAGAATCAAAATGTCTAGTCCCTTGCCTTTTGGTGTATCCAAGCTGTGAAATAAAGAAATGATTGAATTATATTAGGATCGAATGTCCAGTCTATTGTCCAGTTCAACAAAAACTTAACAATTGTAAAAGATCTTGGTCTTATCTTTGTAAAACACAACAGTTGGTTAATTTGTATAACTATTATACTTGATTCGCACCTCTAAGGTATTAGTTTGCATTCTTTTTCTTTGTTTTCTATACAATTGGGAGGTTTCTAACCAGAAACTACCACATTATAATCAAAATTAATCAAACCAAACAGTCATATCAATTAATCAACACATCATTTTTTTTTAAAACAAATTTAATTATGACAAATGCACAAACAGAGAGAGGAAAAGAAGTCCATCACTAAATTTAATCAACAAATCATAAACCCTAAATTCCAACAAATCAACAGCTTTACCATTTGACATGCCCTAAGAGAAATATATGACACAAAAACAAATACCAAATTAAATGGAACCTAAAAAACTGTGAAGCTAATTTCTAGATATTTGTTTACCAAATTTCATAAAACAATCCTCCACTTAAACTGATTGTTAACAATAATGCTAGGAATTTCTAACTATTATTAACACCAATATGAATTTAGTTTTGTGTAAACAACTTTATAATCACAAATATCTATTATTCTATCAAGTAATTAACTTGATTCCATGTGTAAACAACTAAGAATTACAGGTAAGAAGTGCAGCTAACAAATACATCGATTAATTATAATATACTTAAAGAATCATAGCTGTATATTTATATTTACTAACTCATTCATACTCTAGTTGGTCTGTCATCTCTTAAATATGTGCCAAAATCTGTTTGCAATCAGTTTTAGGATCAATAGTAATCAATTCGATATCTGTTGAGAGAAGTTGTGTAGATAGAGCATTGACTTTGAACCTTATTCATATACTGGCCTTTGATCTAATTTCATAGGAACCAATCTGCTTGGCGGTTTGGACTACCTAGAGTCTCAAACCAATCCCTATTTGAACATTATGATCAATCTTGGTAAAATCCAATCAACGTTAAGAACATTTGACTCCACTCATTAAATATATGTGCTTCTTATTTTGACTTTTATTAATGAATCAAGAAAACATTCGACTCCACTCATTAAATAACGCAAATTAGACTCATTATTTTATAGTCAACAGTACACATTTTGCAATCCCTAAAATCAATTTTTACAAAATACAAAAGGAAAAACCAAAGACAAAACTATAAATGATAATCACGGTGTTCTAATTGTCTGTAATCACTAATGCTGCAAATCATCAAACCTTCTATAAACAATAGTCTAAACAATGACTTCCAAAAAGGAAATGACAACATTTGGATGATTAAAATGTGTACTCTTGCTCACAGTGATTATATATTGAATAACATTCGAATGACTAATGTGAATGAAAAAGTTGTAGTAGTTAGGTAAAATAATCAATCTTTCAAGTATAACTTCAATACCTCCATTTTACCACAATGGAAGATTACCTAGAATGACAGTTTTTCCTTTCTTTTTTTTCTCTTTTTTTTGTAAGAGTTAAAACATATTTGACAAAAACAAAACAAAACAATTACTTTAGTTACTAAATAGAGTATGGTGGTCTATCTATAGCACTACACTTTAATATCTCTCATGACTGCTGACTTGTAAATTTGTAATTAGATTTTGGTTGCAAATCCACTTCCTCCCAACAAACAATAATCTAATATCAAAGAAAAATAAACTAATATAAAAAACTTGGGTGAGTTGTATTTGTGTTCATCTATATATCCATTACTACCATGAATGTATGCATGTATTCTGGGTGTTTAAAGCAGAAACGATAGGTGACGCAATTTCATGCCTTTTGACCCATATATCCATTACTACCATGTATATATCCATTATTCTAACAAACCATTCATATTTCCACATAGATCAAAATCCCATACATACCTAACAGTCCTCTATTCAAGCATTTTGACACATACTCAGTTCATCAATTCAATCAAAACAAAACAGAGTAAATTGTTTAACATTCAGCCAATGTATTGCACAAAAATAAACCTAACAACTCAAAATTCCAACTCTGCAGTCTATATGAAAGTAAAGTTACACTTTCTAACAAACCATTCGTATTTCCACATAGATCAAAATTCCATACATACACAACAGTCCTCTACAGAAGCATTTTGACACATACTCAGTTCATCAATTCAATCAAAACGAAACAGAGTAAATCATTTAACATTCACCCAAAAGATTCAACAACATACTCAGATATTAGAGGGTTTAGGATTAGAAAGCTTTTTTTTATTTTTTTTTATTATGAAACAAAACACATAAGCAGGGGATTAACAAAACACGGATGGAAGATCAGAGGCTAAGGCCAGGTACGGAGATGAGTTTAGATGGAGATTGATCTTCGAATCGAAAGAGAAGAAGGCAAGGAAGTCGATGAAGAATGGAAGCCAAAACTGAAGTCGGTGAACTATGGATGTGTAAAACAGTCGAAGCCTCTAGATGTAGCCATCGAAACCAACCCAGCTCTCCCATCTTTACCCCCTAAACTCTCCAACCAGCCAGTTGAAATCGAACCAGACGCCTCTCAACAACAAACAGCCGCCAGTTACATCTGAAGGAAAGAGAGGGCAAAACCGTTATTTTACTGTGTAGGGGAAAAAAGAAGCTGGTTGAACAGTTAAAAATAAAGGCATTTTCGTAAATTCACTATGCTTAGCTATAGTGATTAGTTGGATTGGGTTTTAGTATATATATAGATATAATGTCTCTTTCTTGGGATGGTATGTGTCTCCTATCAAATCAGTTTTTTGTTTTAATTTTAATCTTCAGCTACCACCTCATAAGAATTCTAGAGACTCACGACTTTATCTTATTTAACTATTACATGGTCAAATTGGTATTCGTTTTATGTGCTCCAAGTTACTCGAGTGAGGTTTTTCATCTTGCTACACTAGTTAAACTAAATAAACAGAGGTGGTATATCAATTCTCTTCCACTGCTTCCTGACTAAGTCTCCATATTTGATTTTGGGGTATGGTGTTTTTTTATTGAATATGAGTTAGTTGCATAAATTTTCACTGCTTTTGAGTGAACTATAAACCATGATATGCTTTCAAGTTTTATATTTCAGTTTTAATGGCTAAGTTTTAACTAAAGTTTTCTGAAAGAATGGACAAACTACCATTGTTATCATATTGCTGTGACTTGTTTTAAAGAAATTGCTAAAGAAAGACAAGCATAATTAAAATATAATTATTAATTAATGTAATTAAAAAAAACTAAGATATTTCTTAATCACATATATTAAATTTAAAAAGTAAGCCAAAAAAAAAGGCAAAGAAAGTAATTTTATACTTTTAACGCGTATAGCCGCACGACTATGCTTTTAAAATATTGTATTTATAGAGTAGCGCCGTGCGGCTATACGGTTAAACTATTGTATTTAAAGCGTATAGCCGCCCGGCTATACTGTTATAATTTCTATTTATGGAGTCTAGCAGCGTGGCTATACTTTTATAATTTGTTGTATAGAGAGTATAGCCGTGCGGGTATACTCTAAAATATTCTATTTTTTCACCAAAGAAACAATAATTATATTAATAATATAATTATTAATTAAAGTTTTTTCTTTGTTCGAAAATTAATTAAAGTAATTGAAAAAGACTAAGATATTACTTCATTACATATATTAAATTAAAGAAATTGGCAAAAAAAAAAGTAAAGAAACTAATTTTATACTTTTAACGAGTACAGCCGCTCGGCTAAACCGTTAAAATATTGTATTTAAAGTGTATAGCCGCACGGCTGTACTGTTAAAATTTCTATTTATAGAGTAGAGCCATTCGGCTATATTGTAGAAAATATGATTTTTAAAGAGTATAGCCGCGCGGCCCGACTGTAAAAAATTTATACTTATCGGCTATACACAGTCCTTCCAGGGTGAGCACTCGATTGTTAGTTCCCAAATTCCCCAGCTACAACATGATGCTAACTTCGAACCAGAATTCGTGCAGATATACAAGATCCGAGAATCTCCAGACTACCTTATTGTTCTTTTATCTCCCTGCAAATCAACATGATACATCAATTCAGATGAACAAAAATAGCACCAACCAATAAGGAAAGTCCCATATAAATCACGAATTTTTTCCACAATCTGGCAAGTTTTCTTTTCGTCTGTTTTGGACTTAACATCTAGCAAGTTTAACTAAACAAATTTCAGATTACGCCGAAACCTGACACAAAATTAAAGAAAAATGATATATGACCATTAAAGATTATGCCGAAACCTCTTTACATGAAAACTCTTCCACATCAAGCTGATTCCGAGGTTGAAGTAAAACCCAGTTCATAGGTGGAGACAATGCTATCCTCAAAAGATTCTTGTACGGTTACATCATTAATGGTTGAGGCATTTGGTGCATCTCTAGCATCTTTCAGTCTTTCTCAATCCTTCTAGCTCCATTGACACCTCTCTCATTGTTGGCCTCTTTTTTTCCATTTGATCTTAATTAAGCATCTGGTTGCCTGGTTGCAAGCCTTGCAATGGCATCAATATCCTTTGGCTCCGCTTCTCCAGCCAATCGAGGATCCAAAATCTGATGAACTTGATTCTCCTTTGCCAAATAAACGAAGTGCATGATAAGATTTCTCCCATCATCTCTTCTCTAGTAAAAGAAATTGGCTGCTTGCTTGTCAGAAGCTCTACAAGCATAACCCCAAAGCTATAGACGTCGCTTTTCTCTGTGAACCTATTTGACTGGAAGTACTCTGGATCAATGTACCCAAAAGTACCCTGCACTGTCAAGGTTAAGTGAGTTTGGTCATAAGGAATGGATATTGAAGTCCCAAAATCAGATACTTTTGCACTAAACTTGTCATCCAAGAGTACGTTGGACGATTTGATGTCACGATGAAGAATGGAGTTTGATGCTGCTGAGTGCATATATGCTGCCACATGCAATTCGTAGACGAGTATCCCATGAGAGGGCTGGTTTAAGCTGGTCTTTAGCATGAAGATGACGAGAGAGAGTTCCGTTGGAGACGAACTCATACGCTAGTAACCGAACCTCAAGTCTCCAAGCAACAACCCAGCAATTTCACTATGTTTCGGTGATTTATTTGGGATAAGATGTGAACTTCATTAATGAATTGCTCAATTCTATTTTGATTGATTACTTTTGACCTCTTAACCGCAACTGTGCTGGCATCAAGTAACATTCCTTTGTAAATTGTGCCATAGGGCGGAGCCACACTATGACCAGTGTGGTCACGGGCCCCCACTCAATTATTTAATATTTTAAAAGTATTATACTGTTATGTATTTGTATATGTATATTATTTCAAATTCTTTATGTTTTGATATGTACCCACATGTGTTGTGGCAGACCTATTAAGGCACAAGGAGGTGCTTCAAATTGCCCATTTGCTCAGTCGGTAGTGGTGCAACCCAGGTGTACAAATTATCTTATTTCCATTTTCAACATTTAAGTAAATGTTTTTGTCCATTTACTTTCATTTATTTTTATATTACTCCATTTACTTAAGTTTACAATGTAAATAAGGAAGTACCCCCTATTTGGATTCAAATAAAAATACTAGAAAATCAAATTCCCACCAAATCAAAATATGAAAAATCGGTTTTAGTGCAAAATACGATTTAGGCTAAAAATGATGGCTCATTAAGTCAATATATACTTCATACTAAAATCCCATAAAATCAAGTTTTCTTATTTGATGTGTAAGAAATAAAAGCCGCCACAAATTATCTTGAGAAAATGATTATTCCGAAAAACTATTTTTCATACTTAGTCAATATTTTTACATAAAACATTTTTTCATGTATGATATGAATGCATGAAGGGACCTAAGGATTTTTTTAGTTTGTGAAATTTTGATTTTTTTCTTTCTATTGGGTTTAATGGGGGGAAAAGCTTTAAAGATATTTGCTAAATCGCTACTATTTGTCTATCACTTGTAATTTTTCTTGCTCAGAATGCATTTTTCTATCCATGTGTTGAGGACAATTATGATTGCAACCAATAAGCAATATAATTTTTGACATATGTGATATATATATATACACACTATTTTTCGTATGTATTGTGAGTTCAAATTTTTATTTCTTTATAATTTGTAAGAGGCCCCAACACATATGAACTCCTGGCTTCGCCCCAAGAAACTGGCTCTCGTTGAAATTATCTGTTGCTTCCTGCAGCTCTTCTGCAGTAAAGATCTTTGCCAGCACTGTAGTGTTGTTAGCATGGAATTTTTGTTGTAACAAGTAGCCACCATTTTGCTTGAAGAACTTTTCTTTGCGAATTTTGCATCTTCTTCTCTTCAGGGATTGATGTAACTTGTAACCCAAAGGAAACAAGCACAATAATACAGTCCCAAGGCAAACGCCTAAAGTTAATTTACAGATAAAGCAATATGTCCACCAAATTAGTTGTTGTTCGAAATCGAAATGAAATAATTCCACATGGTTATGAAGCAAACAATGCAGGTTTTTCACATTTAAATGAAAAGATAACCTGGTGAAGAGTTGTCCGAGCCATACCTAAGATAACCTGACTGCCTTTGAACCGTTTACTACCACATATGCAACCGAAATCCACTGACTCTCCCCATCCACTATGGTGACGGTCGCTACACGGGCAGAATGATTTAGTCCCAGCTGGATTTGCAGTGCAAATTTCATGTTTGAGTGGAACCATAATAGGAGTAAATGGGTAGATGGTGCTGCTCCATGACAACATATTTGCATCTAGTACGCTGTGCACATCCACCCCAAACTTTTCTCCAATCAGTGTAACTGTGTCATTCCAGGTCACCATGTAAGTCAGCAGGGAGATCACCCCATTTTCCATTTGCTTTGCACTAGGACATGCACATCTCACCGCAACTTTCAGCTCTGCCCCGGCTGCAATATTATTACTTCCATTTTCATAATAATGGTTTTGGTCTCTCAAGGCCTGGCAAGTAGTCAGGCCTTGGTATGTATCATTGGCTACTTGGAAGTAGTTTCTTTTTAGAACTATTGAAAACAGTGTAAGGCGCTACATGCTGATAAATAGACGTCCCAGAGCATGAACATGGGGGGGACCGGAACGATAATCAACTTGTTAGGGGGAATTTTACCGTGATCATCAGATGAGATGTGGTTACATGAGGCTGCGCTGGAAGCTTCAGCACCGAGGAGACGGGCGATGCTAATGGGGTCGTCGTAGGGTGGCTGGGATCTGAAGGTGACATAGGAGGGATCTGCATGAGTTTAGAGGGCCTTCATTGCAGTTGTAGCCTTTTGATGTGGAAGAGGTGCGTGAGCAGTCAAGCTGTTTGTTGCCTATGTACTCTTGTTGGCAGTTTCTTGGTTGATTGCAATTGTGTAGAAGAAAAAATAGGAACAATGACAAAGGTAGGCTAGGCAGCTTCATGGATTTCAGCTTCTGCATCCGATCCAGATGCAATCAGACTAATCAAATTTGCTACCTGCTGGTGATGATCATGTTCAGGCAAGCTCAATTAAGTTGATAAGACTAACCAGCGGCAATCACCATCTGGGAAAAGAATGAATTTTAATTATTATTTAAAAAGAAAACTTGAATATGGCTTTTCATTGTAATGCTATTGCGAACCGTGGGATACATACTCTCAACAATTTTACCTAATACATTGTATCTTCTACACCCAATCCCAACGAGAACTTTCGTGCGTGATTATTTCTTATTGTGGGTCACTTGGTGCTCTTTTCCGACCCAAAAAAATTATTCTGGAACTCTCCAGTTGGGTTTTGGAATTGATTTCAAAATCTTTACGGGCTGGCTAGTCCAAGCATATGGTTTGCCCAAAACTAGTTGGCCTTGATCTTTAGGTCTTTCGCCCATAAATTTCTTTGGGCTCCAAAATTGAATCCAGCCTTCGCTCTCTATCCGGGTCAGCCCGGTTCTCTCTGTGTATTTCGGTTCGGCCATCATCACGATTCACGAACACCACCTCGACCTGTCTCTGTGATTTATTAAATTTAATTAATTAAATATTATTTTCTCTCCACTTTCTTTTCTTCTTTCTTTCTTTCCCAGATCCCATATGAATATGATATGGTCGTTTCCAATTCCCAGATCCACCCTCACATCACATACATTCCTCTTGCTCCTCCTACACCGTCCGTAGGGTTTATCCAACTCGTTCCGAGTCAACTCAGCCAACTGAAACTCGCTCTCCTTTTTAATTAATCATATAATAATAATCTAATATACATGAACCAGAGCCACTCAAACAACAACAGCAGCAAGAGCAACAGCCATGGTTCTAATAAGAAAATGGTAGTCATGGACGCCCAGCCTTCCCGACCCGGAAGGTCCCACAGCCGATCCAATTCCATATCCGACCCGAATACCAGCCAGAGCCTCGCCTCCATCCTCAACAACCCCAATGCCTCCGACTCCTCCTCCTGGGTCGGCTGGTGGTCCTCCTCCGCCTCCGTCGCCCCGCCCGAATTCGCGCCCCTCATACCCAAATCCGCATCCGACTCCGTGACCCGATCCGACTTCCAGCCTTACCTCGCCTCCATTTCCGATCACTACAACCGCTTCGAGGACATCATCAACCACGTCAAGAAGGAGAACTCGGACATCGACTCCATCGGCGGCCAAGGCGAAGCCCTCGTCGCCTGCCTCCGAGAAGTCCCCGCTCTCTATTTCAAAGAAGACTTTGCCCTAGAAGACGGTGCCACATTTCGATCGGCCTGCCCCTTCACGAACGTCTCCGAGAATCTGGTGCTCCAGGAGAAGCTCTCGCATTACTTGGACGTCGTGGAGCTTCACTTGGTGAAAGAGATCTCGCTGCGTTCCAACTCCTTCTTCGAGGCTCAGGGGCAGTTGCAGGACTTGAATGTGAAGATCGTCGAAGGATGTAGTCGGATTCGCGAGCTCAAGGAGACCATTCTGCTCTTGGATGTCGATTTGGTCGAGTGCGCCAGGCAGATTCATGATTTGAATGAAACCAGGAGTAATTTGTTGGCTCTTCAACAGAAATTGAGGCTCATTCTTTATGTCAATCAAGCTCTTTCCGCGCTTAAACTGGTTGGTATTCCATTGCGCTTTAAAATTTTCCATTCATTTTTTTAGTTCACTTCGGTTTAGTAGTGGATTGGATTGTCCATGCTTTGCTAATCGGTAGCTGTATGGTCTAGAATCACTTCATTCAAAATTGCCAATTGGTTACGTTTTGATTTTTAACTTTCTCCTTAGTAGATTCGCTTCATTTCAAAATGGTTCATAGTATAGAACTTAGCGACCCCTTACATTTCTGGCAAATGCTAGTATCAGCCAGTTGAAAGCACTGATATGTGATCGGGGATATTTCAAACAAATCTACTAAGATTATCTGTTTTAAATGGTTCATGTGATGCTTAAAATTATACTCCATATAAGATCTTCTGTTGTAATATTAACCCTTAACCTGTTGATGAAATGTCTAGTAGAATATATAAATTCAAACCCCGAATAGGATTAAGCAAAATACACTCTAGCTGTGCGTATAAATGTTTCACGTGATTGTTGTGCATTCCTTCCTTTTCTATTAGAAATGCTCATGACTCATCAGCTGAGGAGTTTGATAAAAATTTATATGGTTATTACCATAAGTAGCAAGTTTCTTGATATAAGTTGATCTACTTTTTCTGTCATACAGCTTGTTGCCTCTGCAGATTGTGCTGGAGCTTTGGATGTCACAGATGATTTGCAGCATTTGCTGGTATATTTGTATTTACTTTTTGTTTTATCTGATTCCACTAACTAGTGTGTTTAAACAGAGGAATACTGGACTACAATTTCTATGTACCTTACTGATGTTCTATGTGTTCAATAGGATGGGGATGAGCTTACTGGTCTACATTGCTTTCATCACCTCAGGGATCGCGTAGCAGCTTCAATTGAATCCATAAACAGGTATAATCTCCCATTGTGATGACATTAGTTATTAAAGAAATGAGTAACACTATTTCCATTGCTTTTAAAGAAATGATTGAGATGTTATGATGACATTGGTTAGCAGCTTCAATTGAATCCATAAATAGGTATAATCTCCCTAATTATGTGGATCTATACACTTGGGACTGAGGTTGGCAGGTTTTAATTTCTTTCTTCTGATAATCTGAACCCTAACACGATGGTTGTTCCCTTAAGGAAAAGTAAACAGTAATTGTGTTGCAATTTGATATTTTGGAATAGATGTGCTTTGCTGAATTCAGTTTGGCTGAGATATATTGACCAGAATATTGCTTGAATTCTACCTAAATAAACATTTTCTGTCTTTCAGATGGAAATAAGATGATACGAGGCATGTTTATAGTAACTTATTAAGTTTATTCTTGTAGCATTCTTTCTGCAGAGTTTATGCGTGCTTCAATACACGATGCTGGAGATACAGATGTTATAATTATATCCAGAGCTCAAGCAAGGGCATCAGTTCTCATGAATGGAGAAGATGGTGAAGTAAGCTCAATTGCATATGCTTATTTAGTGCCTTTGAAAGGTGTTTTTTCTTCTTTGGTTTTAGTATGATACTCAAAACTCAAGTCTTTGTCTTGAATCACATAATACTTTCTTTTATTTATTAAAAGTATATACTCTCCCGAGAGATGCTGCTTTGCACTGATTGAAAAAATAGCCTTATCACTAAGGTCTTTGTATTATTATTATTATTTTCCGGATCAGCTAGAATGCTTACAGTTAAATTCATTATTGGAAGCACTATAAAAATTTATTTGCAAATTTTATGTGGCACTATATCTAATTTGATAGTAAGCTCATAAATTTGACTTTACAACAACAGTTTGGGAAGATGGGTCAAAACCCAGTGCCCTGGGCTAAGCCATCTTGCTAGTTCTGCTGAACCCTCCAAGAAAGGGTTTGATTTAATGCAGACCATTTCCTTCAGCTATAAACCCTTTGTAGGATCTTTCATGAAATTAACTATTGTTATGCACGTAGAGTCCCTTGTCCAAAATTTGTTGTTTGCATTTGTTATACCCGGTGGCTGCTTTTTCAAGTTGATTTCCTTTATTGTGAATGTCAGGAGTTAGTGCAGGATTCTATATCTGAACTGATTGCTGCAATTGTCATGTTGGCAGATTAAGTTGGACGATGAAGAAACCTCCAATTATCAAGATCGTCTTCTTCCTGTCATCATTGGATTGCTTAGAACAGTGAGTCATTATGTTCTGTAGAACCTAATTTTTTCCTTCAGCCTTTTTTATTTTATACATTTGGGGATGGAATTGTTTTCTTTCTGTGATCAGTGAGTACAACATTAGATGGTGTCCTTTTACTTTCAGGCCAAGCTCCCTTCTGTGTTGAGGTTATATCGTGACCAGCTTACAGCTGACATGAAGACTGCTATTAAAAATGCAGTTGCAGAGCTGCTTCCTGTTCTTGTTTCCCGACCCATGGAGTCAGACTTTACACCTGGAGAGCGAATAGTAGATTCAGATGGTGAGAAATTCATAATATTGTTTGTCTTTTATGCTTATGACTGAGGAGTTTACGTAATACAAGAGAAAAAAGGGTTGTTCTTTACAGACAATTTTTCTGTGCCTTGTTCTTTAATGCTTAATTTTGGTGTTTACATTCTGTGCCTTGTTCTTTACAGACAATTTTTCTTCTTTGATCATTAAAACATGGTTTTTTAGGTATTGGTGCATCACTTGCAAGCAAGTTGAGGAGCCTGTCATCTGAAAGCTTTGTTCAACTTTTAAGTGCTATTTTCCTGATTGTAAGGGTATGTGTTCTAGACTAAGCTCGTTTTGTTTTATAGGCATTGGGTTGCTGAAAAAGCACATGCTCTTTAATATTATTGTTGAATTCCTAGTAAACTCACTATTCATTTGATTATGATTTGGTTTGTCTGAAAGTTAAATTAGATGTTTCTTATAAATAACAATGATTAGGGATGAAAGCAAGCTTTTATGATAGATTTGGCTGGGGGTTGTCTATTATGCAAAATAGTCAATTTCCTACTCCTTCCTGAGCTCAAATAATTTAGCAGCCAATTCAAGTGGCCATTAAGTTCTTTTTATTCCTACTTAAAAGTTTATTCCTTATGAGTTGATGATTGCAGTCCCAGGTGCAAATACATAAACTAATCTGCACATTTTAATGTTTGGGAGTAATGTTTGAGTCTATCAGTCGAATTTGTTTGGGAACATTAGGGACAATCAGCTGTAATGGTAGCGGTTCTCCAAAAAAGATAAAAAAGGGGTAGTGATCACATCAACAAATCATTACATATTTTATCTGTTTTTAGGTTGCTTGTTAAGTTATATATTAGATGGCATATGTGCTGAGTTTCATTCATATACTTGTGTGAGCTTCTTTCAGCATCAACCACTATTTGAGTGTGATGTCATATGATTTATTTTAGTGAATGCAGGCACATCTAGTGCGGGCTGCTGAAGTGAAGAAGGCCATTGAGTGGATTATGTGCAACCTTGATGGTCACTATGCAGCAGATTCAGTTGCTGCTGCAATCGCGGTTGGTGCCGCAGCTGCAGAAACAGCTCAAGAAAGTGATGGTCAAGGTGGTTTGCTTCCCTCATATTCACCTCAAAGAGTTGCCGCGAAGGTCCTTCCATTTCAAGGGAAAGCAAATGATGCAGCAAGTCCTTCAAACATGTCTAAGAATTTTAGGTGAGCTATTTTCTCTTGATCATGTTAGTTCTTTGATGTTACTCTTGTTTTCGTAGTTTGACGTCTAAAACTTTCCCATGCTTGAAAACCTTATATATCATGTAATTTTAAGATTTTGTTTTGTGCTAATCTTGTCGTGTAAATAAAATTTTGCCTTATGAATGTCAGCAATTCGTTGATTATGTATTCATTTCCATGGATGTGAAGGTTACAAGTTCATTGTTGATGCATTTTGGATGTATTGTAGTGCAATTACAGTAATATTTTAAGTTTTTGTACGAGTGTTCTTTTCATCATAGCCAAAACAAAATAAATTTAACTGCAGATACAAAACCTTTTCGGGAGTGGTTATATTAATTATATGAAGATTTTGTATTTGGCCATCTACAATTAAGATTATACCTTAATTTCATTTACGGAAGGCCACTCACTCTGCTTGTTTTCTCTAGCTGGCTTGTAGCCAGGCCTTCAGTGAACAATATTATTTGGTAGCACTGTGAGTGTTACCGGTCAAAATATTGGCTCTCTCCAAATAAAACAAGTGAATGTGCCAGTGTGGTTTTCTGTGTATCATAGTAATGTCCATTGCAGTGTGCATAGGTGGTGTCAAGATTGGTTTAGAATACTCTCTCAATTTCTTTTTCCTTGGAAGTTATTTCAGTTTTCAAATTCAGAATTGATTGTATACCATCGGGTTTAATTTCAAAGGTTTAGCTTCGATTTGTCCCAATATTAGAGTCTTTCTGAACCTATACAATATTCTGAAACAATGCGATTCTAAACAGAGCTGATGTGTTACGAGAAAACACAGAAGCTGTTGTTGCAGCATGTGATGCTGCCCATGGAAGATGGGCAAAGCTACTTGGGGTTCGTGCTCTTCTTCATCCTAAGTTGAGATTGCAGGAGTTTTTAAGCATCTATAACATCACCCAAGAGTTTATAACTGCTACAGAGAAGGTATTTATCTTTCCCTTTTGTCTTCTCTTCCTATAATTTTTTTTCCCAGTTTTTTCGTTTTGTGATCAAACAGTGTTGATGTCTGTGGTGCTATTTTGTGCCACTTTAAACAGATAGGGGGAAGGCCAGGATTTAGCATCAGGGGAACCCTACAGTCACAAGCCAAAGCCTTCATCGAATTTCAGCATGAATCTCGAGTTAGTTTATGATTGTGCATACTTTAGTTCTATTGTTCCTCGTATGTGGCTTTGAGCTAATTGTTTTTTTGATTGATTACAGATGACAAAAATTAAGGCCGTTCTTGACCAAGAAACATGGGTTGAAGTAGATGTTCCTGATGAATTTCAAGTCATTGTCACTTCGCTATTTTGTTCTGAATCATTGGTATCTGAGAATCTGGATGCTATCGAAGGTAATATGGAAACAAGCTATAGGGAGATGGCCACAAGTAGTAATAATTCACATACAGAGAATACAGCACCATCAATTGCTGAACAGCAAATTAAACGGGCTGATTCGAGTGACTTATCCGCGGATGTGACTGTGAAGGAGAAGTCTGCACAAAATGCTGATGGAGTGGAAAAAAATAAGGCTGATGTTGCAAATTCTGTGGCTCAAAATAACCACAGCAACATGAAGGAGCGGGGAAAATCAACCTCTCAAAGCCTTTTCTTCAAAGGTGTTGGTTTTCACATGGTAAACTGGTTAGTTATCTTGTCTTTTTTTCTTGTACCTATATTTCTGCTTCCCCCATTATTCTTTATTTCTTTTCTTTGGAAACTTCGGATTTGGATAATGGTGCTTAGGATGCATATGCTTACTGATATTGTGTTTTTTGTTACACTAATCCTGATTTACAATTTGGAGTTTTGTTTTGCACTCTTCTTTTCCCGATCGAGGAACTCATTGTTAATATGTATCAATAATTAAAAGAATTTTTTTTGTACAAGTCTTTAATTACATTTTCCCTTGTTCTTGGTTTTTTCCTCCAGTGGCTTGATATTGATGAAGATGTTGTCAGAGTACATTGATATGAACAATTTTTTTCCAGCACTGTCCTCAGAAGTTGTTCATCGTATTGTAGAAATTTTAAAGTTTTTCAATACAAGAACGTGCCAGCTTGTTCTTGGTGCTGGTGCCATGCAGGTACTAAATTTCTCTCAGTAAATAGATGATACTATTTAGAAACCCCAAAAAGGTTATCCAACTGAGTTCATAAAATATCTACTGTTGTATGTAAATGTGCCAAAAAACTGAAACTGTTCCACTGGATTTATGTGCAATTTTTTTTCTTGAGTCCAGAAATCCTTTTAGTTTATTCAAAGGCTTTTTGATGTTTTTGGTTACTTTATTCTGTTATATCTATTAACCATGCTCTCCAGAGTCGTTCTTGTGCTTTCTGATAAATCATATGCGGTGCTGTAGGTATCTGGTTTAAAGTCCATCACTTCTAAACACTTGGCCTTGGCAAGTCAAGTCATCAGTTTTACATATGCTATTATTCCTGGTAGGTAATTATAACTTAAAGTTATTTCTTTGGTTGGTGCTGCTGTAGTAACAAATTTTTGTGAACGCATTAGCTATGTTCTCAACTCAAACCGTGTAAAATATAGTCACTCGCAGGATATATATATATATATATATAGAAACGTATTTGTACACAGTTCTACTTTGAGCATGGAGCGTTTGAGTAATATCATGACATTATTCATTTTCTTTGCTTCAAGAAATCAGGCAAATTCTTTTTCTAAAAGTACCTGAGACAAGAAAGGCACTTTTGCTATCTGAAATTGATCGAGTAGCTCAGGTTTGTCTTTTACACCGGGGAACATATTTAACATTTTCAATGCTATGTACTTTTTTTATTTCAGTTTTGTGTCTTTACTTTTTCTCCCTACTTCAGGAAAGTGATTTAGAGGTTTGTAGTACCATTTGAACTTTCACGATTTTTGTTCTTTGGTTCATTGAACCAGAATGCACCTGTATCTCGAAATTTACAATTAGATTCTTTGAACCCACATGCATTTTTACCACACCATTCGCTCATTCTTTCTTGGGAACCATTTATATGTCTGTTCGTTCATTTTAAAACAGGATTACAAGGTTCACAGAGATGAAATACATACGAAACTGGTTCAGATCATGAGAGAAAGGTTATTAGTTCATCTACGTGGGTTACCTCAAATTGTAGAGAGCTGGAATAGACCTGAAGAAGCTGACCCACAGCCCAGCCAGTTTGCTCGATCCCTTACTAAGGTAAATGTCTTCATCGAAACATTTGGTTTTTGTATCTATTTATCTAAAACCCTCCCCATTCTCTCTCTCTCTCTCTCTTCTTGGGTTTTTTTATATAAATTTTAAATTTTGGTTTTTAATGAGAAACATATTGGATGGATCTTATTAAAATGCTCTATTTCTATACCTTTTTCCAATGCAAAATAAGTAGTGGTTCCTGCAAGTTTCTTTATCTTGATTGATCTTTATGGGCCTCACCCAACTGATTTCCAGGAAGTTGGATACTTGCAACGTGTCCTAACTCGAACTTTACATGAGGTCGATGTTCAAGCAATTTTCAGGTAAGGCCCACATTTGCATGTGATTAATTGCTGAGATTTTGGGTAATTATGACATGTTTGTTGTGCATCTACATCTCGTAGCCTCGTTATTTGCAGTATAAATTTGTGTTTTCCCTTGGGCTTTTCAATTTCCTAGAAAGGTTTCTAACTAGCTCAAATATGTGGAAATGAATTTCAACTCTTGCAAAGAAAACAATAAAGTTGTGCGGGCCTTCCAGGGTGTTTTCCCCCTTTTTCCAAGCACTGATTTACACCAAGATTTTATTATTGAATTAGTATAATGAACTGCTCAATAGTAGAGTGATGTATATGTTTTATTTTGATAGTGAGTTGTGGTGCCATATCAGCACTAAACAAAACAAAAAGTTGTGGTGCCATAAGCTTGGTGCCCATAATGTGATACTATAGAAACATAGCGAATTTGCTTGGAAACCTGGTCAAAGGGTCATTGAACCTTTCCCTTCCATTGGTGTGCATGCTTTCCCCCCCACATCAATCAGTGTTCTTTGGTTTGATGAAAGGGACAGTCCGTGCTTTAAAAAAACGCATTCTTGCAACTCAGTGATTACTGTGGTTTGGTATTTTGCAGGCAAGTGATTATAGTCTTCCATTCACAAATTTCAGAAGCATTTTCACGCTTAGAGATCAGCACACCACAGGCCAAGGACAGGTACTACCCTTTTCAATTTTCCCCCTGTGTGCATGTTAATAATTAGAACTGTTTAGTGAAACATGATTTTTCACTTCGTCTACCAGGCTGTATCGGGATGTCAAACACATTCTTGGATGCATTCGATCCTTGCCTTCTGATAAAATGAGTGAATCTAGTATTCCAAACTGGGGTCAACTAGATGAATTCGTGGTTCAGAGATTCGGGGCAGAAGCTGGTTAAATGTTGTTGTAAAGTATCAAATCAGTTGCTTCTTTGGAGATGGCTAATCAGATTTGAGGATGTCAGAACCAATTTCGGTCTATGCATTTCCCTTGTACAATTTTATTGAGGTAATTTTACGGACAATTGTCTCCGTTTATGTGTCATGTTATGTGCATGCTGCATGAATTACATTTGCGCAAGCTTTACTTTTCCCCCTCTCTCTCTCTCTCTCTCTCTCACACACACACACACACACTATTTAATTTGTTTCTATTTTGCTTACTGGATGACTTTCTTTTCCAGGTTTTGCATTTTTTCTGAGATGTATAAAGTCCTGTATCAGATCCAAATATTGTGACAAGAAGGTTATTGAAACCAGAATTTTTCTGTACCAGTCACACTTGAATTACAATTTGTATTTACTAGGACTCAATCAATGTTTTGTTCCCCTAATTGTAGTTTGGGGTTAAAGATGATACCGATCGATTTGTTTTTTATTTAGTGAAGGGACAAGCAATATGAGCTTTTAAGTCAACTTTCGGGGCCTGAATCACATATAATTGTATCCATACTTGAGTTTATGCATACATGCTTTTTCTTATATGGTAAATAAGAGAGATTTTTTCCTGTACCTTTGTTATTCTGCTGTTTTCATCTTTGAGCATTTCATATATGTAGAATTTTAAGGAAAAAGAGTGCCGTAGAACAATTAACAGACTTGAAGGTAAGCGAACCTTAATTAACTGACTTATTCAGAATAATTTCCTTATTTCCTTATCGTTCTCAAAGAAGCTGAATTTCCAAGGGGACGAACCGATGGCTGGTTGGAGGCTGAGCTGGGTGAGTTTTTCTGTCAAGGAGGAGATGGGGAGTTAATCAAGATGACTGGTTTGGAGCTTAAGGCTTAGTTTGGTATTGCTGTGCTTTTAAAAAAAACTGCTTCTGCTGTGCTGTGAAAATAAATAGCTGTGAAGTGAAGCAGCAAAGTGTTTGGTAATCTAGATTTTTAAAAGTGCTGTGAGTATAAAAAGCAGTGTCATAGTTTTTGGTAAACTTTTTTATAGAAGTGCTGTGAGAGTGTATAATGACAATAAAGGGCATGATGAAATTTTTTTCAAAACCTAAAATTATCATAAGAAATAAAAAATGTATAATTTTTCTCCCTTCTGTTTCTTCCTTCTTAGGCCCCATTTCTTCTTCTTGGTTTTTTTTTTTTTTTTTTTTTTTCCCT
>NW_018924236.1:134445-144623 GCF_002207925.1 Prunus avium | reverse complement strand
CTGCCATAACACAGCCACATCCCATACGGTCACGATCCGGGGAGGTCGTCCTCCTTGCACGGTCGTCATCGTCGTCTACAGTCCAAGCTGTGGAGTCTTCGTCGTCTGTCATCGCTATCATCGTCGTCTGTCATCGTCGTCATCTACAGCCCATGGTCAGAGGTTGTGGTTGTGGTTGGAAATTGGGTGGGGTTTGTTGCAGACGAAGAATAGAAAAGGGAGGTTGTGGTTGTGGTTGGAGCTTGGGTGGGATTTGTTGCAGACGACGAATAGAAAAAGGAATGAAGAAGAAAATGGGAGTCTGCAGAATGAGATTCATAGGGTTTGATCGAGAAAAAGATAGGATATAGCGTGTCATTTGTTAAAAGAGATAAGGGCAGTATGGGCAATTTGAAAGTTTCATTTAAGCCTCCGCATGCTTCTCCTGGCAGCAGATTTCAGAAGTAGCTCCCCACCTGCTTCTGTTTTTCAGCTTTAAATGACAGCAACTTATTAAATAAGCAGCTCGGATTTGTTTTACCAAACACCCAAATCTCCAAAACTTTTTTTCAAAGCTGCTTATTTTTTAAATTAAGCAACCCCAAACCAGCCCTAAGTCTGGCGGGCTTATGGGTGGCCTCATTGTTCAAGGGATTGAGATCAGGCCCAAAAGTCAGGAGGAGGCCCTCAGTAAAATTTCAGGTAAAAAGAAAATAAAACATAGAACATTTATTGTATATAATTCTTCATAGTTTTGTTGACAAAATGAAAGTTGCTAAATCTTACAAATTGAGCAAAGGTGACACAAGGGAAATTAACAATTCAAAATTGTATCACATAAGTTGGCACCCAATTCTTAAGCTCAAAACTTTTAGCCGAATATGAAAGCAGGCGAGACCACGATAGGGCTCGTCACATAGTACTTTCCACTTTTTTCAACCCAAACAATGTCACCAAATGAGATGACTTTGTTCCTCGGAGCCCATGTACTCGATTCTCAAAGTGTAGTTTTGCTTCTCATACTTCTTACTGAACACCAATCTCTCCGGCGACACCAACGACAGAAGTCTTTGGTGCTATAACTTTGACATTGTAAGTGGCTGAGCCATCACCAACGTTGGTTACAATCTTGAATTGCTTGTCCATTATTGTGGCGGCGGACTTATTGTAAAACGTTATAAATGATGGATAATTAAGATCCGACGATGCGTTGTCACATGTATAGTTCTTTGATCTAGTAATAGCAAAAATTCTCTTCTTGAACAAATTCATAGAGCACAAAAGATTGATGTAGTCTTCCCGCGTTGCATCATAAATCAAACCCTCGATTCGGGTCCACTTGCCCAGCCCCCATAGCGAGGGGCAAAGCAACCCTAAAATTGAAACCTTGGTCTCGAATTGGACATTTGGAATTATCAACGGGGTTAGCTGTGGTCATCAGCGCAGACCTAATAGCAACTGCGCTCCACTCAGGGTGTGCGCTTTTCAAGAGTGCAACTACTCCCGAAACATGAGGTGTAGCCATGGATGTCCCAGAAACCATATGTTACTCATTGGACAAGAAAACATTCTGCCCAATTTGACCAAAAGTGCCTTTCGGGATCCAAGCCGCCAAGGCAAGAGATCCGGGCGCCATTACATCCGGCTTCAGAATGCCGGGATAGTCTTTTTTAATTACTTTAATTAATAATTATATTTTAATTATTGTTTATTTGGTGAAAAAATAGAAATTTTAAACGTATAGCCGCACGGCTATACTGTATAAATAAAAATTTTAAAGGTATAGCCGCACGGCTATACATTTTAACAGTAGAGTATTTACAAGTATAGCCGCGCGGCTATACCCTTTAAATACAATATTAGGAGTCAGAGACACAAGTCCAAGCATGGAAATGAAACCTCTGTTGACACGGGAAATAGTGGTAGTACTGGGGATATGTCCACAGAAAGCACAGCTGATACTCATCAAGCTGTTAATCTCTCGTCAGTTGATTTCTACGGAGTTTGGTGAAGCTATTCCTCTATTATTATTATTTCTGATGTATCGAGAATTTTTTGTTTCAAGAGTTTACTAAGGATACTGACTTTTGACAGAGTATATGTATGAATGACATTTTGATTTAAAAATTGTGAAATGAAAAGCCAAGTTAAATTGCGTCTAATAATGCTACTGGGGTGGAATGGAACAATAAAAGATTACCACCAATCCAATAGTCAAAACTTGAGTTGATAGCTAAACAATTAGGCAATTAGGCAATGACAGCTGAACAATGAATGTTTTTTTTATATAAATTTTTAAAGGAGCTAAAGTGGAGAAACTTTGTTTGGTAATTAAAAATCTGCATTATAGGTCATGTGTTCATCAACATTTGCAAGCTATTGCTTTCCTTCTTGGAGGATGCAGTCATATCATATACCCTCAACTCATTGTCATGCCATTGCCACATAATTGATACTGATGATGATGGTGGTGAAAAGCAAAGCGACTCAGTAATTTGGATTTGATTCATTCATGTCTTCTTACTTTTGAAAGAGAAATTCATTCATTCCATTAGAAATAAGAGAGACAGAGACCTTTTAATTTTCTCAATTTCCTCTTAGCATGCATAGAATGTGGATTACTTCAAAAATTTATTCTCATCTAAATTGCCAAGCCTCTGAGACATGACCATTAAGGCATCAACTCAAACAAGAGGTGACACTACAATGGGGCTCCTCACAGTGTATTTTCCATTTTGTTCTATCCAAACAAGTGCACCGGATGAAACAGTTCCTTTCTTTTTCGCCTTGTATTTTATAGTCACTGTAAAGCTTTGCTTCTCATATGTCTCCCCAAAGATCAGTACCTCTGGTGAGACTGTCACCTTAGAACCCTTTGGAGCAATCACAGCAGCCTTGTACCTAGCTGCACCGTCTCCCACGTTAGTTACGGTCCTCTGAAATTTTTGAACCTTTGTCTTGGTTTTGTGATGGTCGTTGTACAAGGCGATAAATGATGGATAGTTAAGATCGCAAGATGGGTTGGAACAATCATAGGCATGTGATCTGGTGATGGCTAAGATCTGCTTCCGGGTAAAATTAGTGGAGCATAAGAGATTGACATAGTCTTGTGGGGTTGCATCATATATTAAGCCCGGTTCAAGTGCTCTATTAGGATCAATCTGACCTGCTCCCATAGCTAATGGCGAAGCGAAGTTGAAATTATCACCATCGTCACGAATTGGATTGTTAGTATTGTCCAAGGGGTTGGCCGTGGTCATCAAAGCAGACCTAATTGCTGCTGCGCTCCATTCCGGGTGCGCACCTCTCAATAGGGCAGCCACACCTGAAGCATGAGGACAAGACATGGATGTCCCGGATATCAAATTGTAGTCACTAGGTAAGTACACATTGAAGCCAATTTGGCCGGCTGGAACCTTGGGAGCCCAAGAAGCCAAAACTAATGACCCTGGTGCCATTATGTCCGGCTTCAAGATGCTCGGATAACTTGGCGAAGGACCTCTTGAAGTGTAAGAAGCAGCAGCTGGTGCAGGCTTTGTCCCAATCAACGTTTGTTGGAATTTGATGCTGACAGTAGGCTTAGGACTTTTTTTGGCATATTTGATCACAGCCGGTGCATCCTTTGGATTTACCACAACACTAGGAGATGCAACATGTCCTAACTCAAGTATTGCAGGATCATTGGAGATAAAAACGGCTCCAAGAACCTGTGATTGAATTATACAAAATAATTGGCTACGAATAGGCCAAGTGTCATCACATATGATGATTGCATTTGGGGCACTTGATAGCAATTCTGTTGAGTTGCATGCTGAGAAGGTCTTGTTGTAAACCAGTGGAAAGTTTTCTACTATGGCATTTGTTGGGAACAAGGTAAATCCAGTAATGGTTAACCCATTGCCGAGGGTTAATGTTCCACCAAATGAGCGGTCAACTGTGCCTGCTGCAACAGTCAAGATCCAAGGGATGCCATTGTGCAATGTCCCAAGGCTGGGGCCTTCGTTTCCTGCAGAAGCTGAAACCACCACACCCTTCTCCATGGCTGCAAAAGAAGCTATGGCTACAGGATCCTCATACAATGGCACGCTATCAAAGCCCGAGGAGATCGAAATAACATCCACACCGTCAGCTATAGCTTGGTCCATACCAGCTAGGACATCAGAGGCATAACGACCCTCATCCCAGATAACCTTGTACACGGCAACTCTGGAACGTGGTGCTACGCCTCTAGCTGTTCCTTTAGCGTAACCAAAATAAGATGCATCATCTACATAGTTTCCTGCAGCTGTGGAAGATGTATGTGTCCCGTGCCCTTCAGAGTCTCTAGCAGAGTTCATGCTTAGTGTGACACCAGGATTTGCAGCCATGACACCCTTGTTGAAGTATCTAGCTCCGATCAATTTAAAGTTACAGAGAGAGGAATTGAACTCTCTAACTATGACTTGCCTAATTATGACTTGCCTAACTTACTTGCCTAACTTACTTGCCTAACTCTTATGACTTGACTAACAGTCCAACCTCACATGTTCCTTTCCACCTAGCTGGGAGTTTCTTGGTCATACCATCATCTCTGAAGCTCTTACTCTCTGGCCAGACCCCAGTATCAATGACACCAATGATGACGTCTTCACCATAATTCGAAGCAGGCCACAGACCGGTGGAAGGATTGAGGGAGAGAAATTGAGTGGTATGGGTGGTGTCAAGTGTAATGAACTTGTCACTGTAAGCTGAGACGAAACCGGGGGAATTTTTTAGAGTTTCCAATTCCTCTGCAGACAGAACCGCACTGAACCCATGAAAGGCATTGTCATAGGTGTACAGAAGGGATGGTGAGATTTTGTGGCCATCCGATGAGGTGGGAACTTGAGCTTTGAAAGAATCAACAATGGAAGAGTACCAATGTTGATGGCTAGCGTAGGACTTGGGCATGAGAGACTTGTCCATGTGGACAATATAAGTCGACCGCTCTGCTGCTAAAGACATGTTAACATGCAGAGCCAACAGAAACAATGCAACAAGAGAGAAAATGAAGGGAAGAGGAACCCCATCAGCATGATGCCCCATTGTTTCTATTGCAATGAGAGCTTTGCTTCTGTTGCAATGGATTTACATTATATATATAGTAGGGCTGTGCATGTGAATGTGAGTTACCATGTTGTGAACGGAACGGCGAAAAACAAAATGATACAGAAAATGCCAAGAAATGATCATTAGGGGCCGGCTTCTGTGTAATTGATACCATCGACGTTTAGCACTAAACAAGAAAATTAGGTG
Source organism: Prunus avium (assembly GCF_002207925.1). The sequence continues at coordinate 139,370 of NW_018924236.1, read as the reverse complement.
GTGGTGGTGGTGCTAGTAAAAACTAAGCCAAGTCTCACAACAGGGCATAAGATCTTTATTTAGGTGTCAATAATTGAACAGAGTCGAGAGATGTATTTAGGAGAGGTTACAAAGCTTATCAAGACCAAGTAGTTGGTTTTGAATAACATCTTTAATCGGCATGCTAGCTGTCAAATGATTGAGGTTAATCGTCTGCTAGCTCCTAATTAAGTTGAGTCCAATTTTGAAGCAGGACATGGATTGGGATATTCCAGCAACTCACAACGTAATTAAGCTCGACTGTTGTTGCCATTGGCTTGACAGCACTGACAAGGAACAAAAGAGGGAGTGGATAAAACCAAACACCAAACACCAAATAAGCACCTTGGTTATTATTATTTCATTTAGGCCGGGTTTTGCATTGTACTACTTAAAATATAATCAGATTCAGAGTGGTAATCTCCGTCAATGAATTCATTTTTAAACCGAGAATAAAATAAGTGCAGGCAACAAAAGAAAAACATGTTGTTGATGCGAAAAAGTGGTTTAGTACTCTTGGGCTCAACTTAGTGATATTGGGCCTTCGGAATGCCTTGGGCTTCGGTAGAGCGAGTGATCTGCAAGATGGGCAAATGCTCGGTAAGACCTAAGGCACCGGTGTGGTACCAACTGAAGGCTCTCCGATGCTTAAGTAAGTTCGGATTTAGTAAATTAAACTGACAGATCAATAGGCTTGTATGCCGTTAGCTCCGATTACCTCCATTTTGGGATGGCCATCCTCTTTTATAGACCTTGGGAGGTGTGCATATTGTTTAGAATTTCGATGTGGGACTGTGGATGTTGATTATGAGCATGCCAAGTGTCCGGGAGAGGGGGTTGCCCTATTGGAAGGATCGGTAGGTTAGGTGCCGAAGGCTACCATGACCAGGCTCGATTTGTCCACGTGTCTTGTTCTTGTTGGCTGTCTATTTTGGTATAAACACATGTCTTAAGCTAATCTGAGCTCGGCCAAATTCTATTTTATAGGAGGAATCAAATAAATTGAAAGAAAACAAAGAAAAAACAGAAAATAAATGGAACGTGAACAAAAGAGAGATCATGGGCAGGCCTGGCCACCAAACTGATCGGACATAACATCAATAACATCATCGTCCTCCATTTCCAACTGTTCCGTTTATCCTTTTTCTGTCGAAAAGGAAACGCATTTCTTCATTTACGTTCACAATAATCTCGAATCAGATATTTCTGCAGCACACTTCGACCAGTCCTGTAGAACATGTCGCGTTCATCTTGTTTTTGCAGCTTGAGAATTAGAGGATCTTCTTTCACAAGAGAAAGCCTGACGAGAGATTCCTGGGTGGATGTTCATCTGTCCATATCCATATTCCCACAACACAAACAATGCCTCAGCCTGCACTGCAGCTTCTTAGAAGCTATATATATATAGACTGTGGCGTTCAACTTCAAACGTTACAAATAAATGAAGAAAATGAAGCAGCCACCACATGTAGCTGGACCATGTATTCTAGTCAAATGTCATTCAATTCCAATTTCCAAATTCCAAACCTCTCCAAACTCCCCTGCATATCTCATTATTTAATGCATATATATCGTTATTAAATGAATTTCTGGTTGTTTAGAGAGTGGGTGTTTGGTTGCATAATGATGACTAATCAGGACCCAAATTGATGATATTCTAGCAATTCGATAATTGAACATACTAATGACTGCTTTCCATTCAAGGCAGCCAATGATCATTGAGAAGAAAATTACAAGGGGAGGCTCCAAAATGACTTAGTTCATAGCAGCAGCTAAATAAAATAGATCAAAGAACATGGCCACCGCCGGCAGTCTGATCCAACATTGCATCAATAACATCCTCATTCTCCATCTCGTGCTGTTCCGGGGTATCCTTTTCTCTGACCCTTTTTCCATCATAAAGGAAACGTACTGCTTCATAGTGCAGGTATGAACGTCTACAGTAATCTCGAAGTACATGTCCAAGAGGCAGACTGGGGCTGGTCATGTAGGAGATGTCAGGATGCTGTTGAGACTGAATCTTGAGAAGAATCGCAGCATCTTCTTCTTTCGGAAGAGAGAGCCTGATGAGCAATTCATGGGTGATTGTTGGTACGTGATCATCCATTCCCACAGTGATCAATCAGTGTTCTGCAAACCCCAAATGAAAATCCACATTTAGAATAGAATATTATCGTGCCTGTAAGTTGTAAGAACCAATGCATACAAAGATTTTTAAAACAAACAAGGGAAACCCATAAACCAATAAATTTATCAATACAGAAGAAAAATCACAATGTAGACTATTTCTTCATCGTCTAAGCCATAATATAGCAAACTAGATGTCTTTAAAAGATCAGAACAGAATTAGTAAACCCCTGAAGCTATATCCATATAAACATCCGACCCGCATAGACTCTAAAGAGAATGCCAACTTGCAAAGGCTTGAATCTTAAAGATGGATGCTTTATGAGCTTAGAGTTGATATGGGTTACAAGAAAAATCATCTAGTTGGAAGTATTAGCTAAACATCTTTCAAGCATTGCAACGGTCAGACAGCATCTTTTGCAAGCATTTGAAGAAACACCTAAACGATCAGCGACCAGTTGAAGATGATCTTTCAACCAGAACATGTGAGCCTTTGAAGACAAATGGAGCCCATAATACACTACTTCACTCACTATTTTAATACAAAATGCTCAATCGAAGACATTGAAAAATACGTTCTGAATCTGATTCTTTGCAAGCCTAATCAGCTCCCCTAGTATGAAAAGTAAACCCCCTCCAAATCACAGAAATCAAACCCCAAACAAACCAACAACAAATCCACCCATCCAACAAAAGTGAAGAAAGACAAAAACAAAACAAAACAAAACAAAAGAGCAAAATAAACCAAAAAAGAAGAAAAACCCCAAGTGATGTGATGAGAAGAAGCGCCTAAAACAACCGAAATGTAGACAAAAGTAAGTCGAAATAAACCAAACACATTCAGAAACTTTCTCAAACAAAAACGAGATTTTCAAAAAAGAATTACCTTTTTTTGCAGAGATGATGAGTTAAGTCTGTGAGTGCCCAAATGAGAGACCTGCCATCAAGAGGACAACAATTTAAACACACAACCAATATTATTATTTTTTCCTTTAAAACAAAAAACACACACACACACAGATTTTCAACAACCCAAAACAAAAGAGAGAGGGAAAAAGCACGAAAACCTTTAGTCATGTGATTGATGGTACATTTTCGTGCGAGCTTGATGGTACAATTTATTCAAATATTGCTCAGAGTTCCATTTTAGTCGTCATGACATTTGAGAGAAGAGGGAGACAGTAAGGGAGATCAAACTTTTTGTCTTTTAGTCAATTAATTGGAAGCACATCTATACTTTTTTAATAGAAGCTAAATCTACTCTGTAAAGAGGAAGATTCGAACTTAAATGTAAAGAACAGACTCTCTATTGTGACCAACTAACGGAACTCACGTCTGTGAAAAAGCAACTCCACATATATTTTGGGTGAATGTATTTCATCTTTAAACTAAGAGGAGAGATACAATGGCAAAGAGCACATGATCCTGTTACGTGTTTAAGAAATTCCTAATGTAATATCTCAGATTTTCAAGAAGCTAGCTTTATTTTTATTTTTTATTTTTCCCTAAACAAAAGACAAATGCTCTACATTCCAAGAATCCCCCCTTGCGTAAAAAAGACAAAAAGAAAAAAAAAAAAAAAAGAAGAAGATGAAAACCCAGCTATCCACTTTCTCTTTTTCTTTTTTCTACGAACTCCACAAAATTCACACACATCAAATCAAATTAGCTGCCGATTAAAAAAAATCAAATCAAATTAGCGAGCAAAGCAACACAAAGTAAATACTAAATACTAAATAGTACGATACACAAAGATATGGGTTTAATTAAGTAACAGCAGCCCCACCACCCAACATGTGGGACATTGCATCAATGGCATCACCGTCCTCCATTCCCAAACCGGCCGGAGTGTGGTTTTGGCGAACCCTATTCCCATTGTAAAGGAAACGCTTTGATTCATAGAGAAGAGAGTTACGTGTACAGTAGTTTCGCAAGACATGTTTGAGCAGCGAGTTGGGGCCCATCAAATAGGTGACCGGAGGATGTTGTTGGGCCCACACCCTGATCAGAGTCGTTGGATCTTCTTCATCTTCTCCTCCTGTCGGAAGATGAGAGAGCCTGCTGCTGCAGCTGCTGGCCGCCGAATTTTGAGTGTGGTTGAGTGTTGCTGTTTCCTCAACATCATCATGTCGTCCAAGGTTGCAGCTGGTGTGTGAATGTGATGATGATCCATATTTCCCACTCAAAACCAAACAGCTGATCTGATGATCATTCATACCCACCATCTCGATTCTGCATAATGCCATTGCCAACCAAATGCTGGCAATGAAGGATTTAATGGATATTAACTCTACAGATTTAACTGAAGTTTTTACTACCGTGATGCATTTATCAACCAACCATTGGATTCTCTGATTGAGAATATGAATCACGCATAGTGAAAAACCATGCAGATACAAAGATAGATAGTGTCTCCATGTCCATAGATTAAACATGAAGCTCTCTTAAAGCATCAAAATTTAGCTTGATAAATTGTTCGTTAGCTAGGAGGTTTCAATTTGAAGTTTCCACTCTAAGCCATCCATACCAAACACTTTGTCGCAATGGAAATTACAGGCACAACATTGGCCTTCCATTATTTAAATAAAATTGCATCACAATGTTTCCCACAGTTGCCAACAAATAACCAAAATTTGTTTCACCAAAGAGACTACTAACACTCAAAAGACCAAACCAGAATATTCAAATAGTTGTAAACATAATGGTACCCAAATAGAAATAATAAAAGCACAAATCTTGAAACAGACGACGATTAATGGATTTCTCCTCTTCAGATTGGT